>PVHP010033988.1:0-19331 GCA_004024765.1 Zapus hudsonius
TCAAAATGTTCTCAGTAGTTAACCCAAAGAATCCTATACAAGTTGGTTGTATTAGTCAGGGTTCTCTAGAGGAAACAGAGTTGACAGAATGGATTGTAGTAAAAGGGAATTTTGGGGGGTAGTTTATGACAGTCCAACAATAGCAGTCTGCAGGCCCACAGGTGAGAAACCAGTAGCTGTTCAGTCCACGTGGCTGGAGGCCTCAGCAGTCCCAATCCAGCCCAGAAGACCTATGGCTCCCTGGGGAGCAACTGCTCTTCAATCCATGATGTGAGGCTGAGGAAACTGGGTTCCGATGTCCAGGAAGGGTAGGAGAGCAGTATGCAAGTGCAAATCACGAACAAACACCAGCAGCCAACAAGCAGGGAGCCAAGGAGAGAATTTCTTCCCCTTTATATAGCCTTAGGGTGAGGTCTCGCAACCCTTCCCCAGACTCAATGGCTTCCTGAGTCTCTGGAATTTCCTTCCTGCATGGCCCACACAGGAAAGGATGTTTACTTACAGCTTCTTTGAGCTTCTTTCTGCCCCTTGCTGAGAGGCTGCCTTCCTGAAAAACATCCTCAGAGACCAGATCAAGTTGACAACAAAACCTAACCATCACATTAGTCTCTTAGAAAAGAATAATTGCTAATTATTGTCATTTCCATTTCATGAAGATGAAAAAAATCTTGCTTTTTTATTATTATAATGGAAGATCACTTATAAGGCAATTGAAGCCATTTTTAAACCCATTTTGATTCAAATATATTTCCCTGAACTTTGCCATATAATGTAAAAGGGGAATGATAAAAGGGAAAATGTGAATTTTAAGTAAAAGAGCTTATGTCTAACATTACTTTTCTGTTAATATGTAATCATGGCTATGCTGGCTTTCTGGCTTTTGGAGTATTTGATTTTGGGAAACTCATTGTTTTATTCTGTCCATATGATCATATTCTAGACATCATTACAACTTTACTAATCTGGAAATACTTAGATGGTAAGAAAGATTGTGTCCTGGGGATATAACTCCATGGTAGTGGGCTTGTCTAGTATACCAAGGCCCTGGGTCCTGCTTTAGATTTTAACAGAGAATTTGAATTCTTTTTATAATCATTGTATACTGATTGATACTTCAAACTTTATTCTTTTGCTTTTATTTCCCTTGAAGTTTATAAAAGTCAGATTAGAAAAAAACATACATAATTACTAGATCCTCTACTATAAGATTATCTGTCTCAACTCTGACATATTATTTCCAATATCATTGAATAAGAATAAAAAGGATAGATACCCAATGCCTGCTCAAGCCACAGTGGAACACATCAAAGTATACATGCTTATTATATAAAATCAATATGAGTTAATAATATCTGAGCAGGAAAAACAAAGTCCGATCTCAGAGAGGCTTTGAAGAATACAAGATTTCTAACAATGTCCAGATATGATATTTTGACATTTTAGCTTAATTCCAGTGCCAGTAAGTCTGCATAAAAACTTTTAAACAATGTGGGGATGCACATTTTTAATTCTAGCACACAGAAGGTTAGTCTGGTTTACCTAGCAAAGTTTGGGCCATCCAGCACTGCAGTGAGATTCTGTCTTAAATAAATAAATAAATAAATAAATAAATAAATAAATAAATAAGCAAACAAACCTAAATCTGTTAATGCATTTTCATATAATTGGAATAGAATTATATACTAAAATTAATTTAATATTACTAACTTCTAAGCATATCATTGATAACCTAGATAATATTTTCAAAATACAGGTGTTTCAATTTCTGCTTCTTGTAACTATTCAATATTAAAATTATTTTCTTATATTCATAGCAGATACTGAGCTAGTTAATCACATAAATGTTGAGGAGTAGAGAAGTCATAACTGTGACTAATATATTTCCCTCTTTAACCTTAAATGTTGGTCCAACTCAGGAATTCTGCAGTGAATAAACAAGAACTTAAAAACGATCTAAATATTTTAGTACAGATTCCTGAGTCACTCTTGTACTTTGCATATAAGGGGAAATCAGGTATAAATAGGTTTCATATATACTGATTTTGATATAGGAATTTTGAGTTCCTTGTTCGCCAAAGTACCAATAATTTTGGGATGTTCCCAGATCCTTGTCCTATGAACTCAAAGAATGAAATCCATGGACCAGAGGGTTAGGTTCAGAAAGATTTTATTATACCTTAAAGCTTGAGGGGATGAAGAGAAGAGGGAACATAAGAGAAGTAAGCAAAGATGAGCTGTTGCTCAGGGAGGCAGGAGGGGCTTTGAGAAGCCTCATGGGAGACAGAGGCAGAACTCTTGCCCAGAGAGGCAAGAGGGGGTTGAGAAGTCCACCTCGAGATTCAGATCTAGGTTTTGATGGGGAGTGTCTAGGTGAGGAATACCAGGTCGGCAGGTTCCTGTGGACAAAGACCAGACTTCACACACAGCTTTGCTGGTCATCTTGGTGAGGATCAGAGCTTCTGTCCTCCGGGAAGGGTGCAGGCTTCATCTAGACATCTTTCCTGGAGGGTGTGGCATCCAGGCTTCCGGAGGCCTGGTGACATGTCCTGCTTTTAGTCAAGGAATGAAAACCATTCACTTCTGGGGTTCTGCTTCCCTGACTGCCTCGCCCACTTCTGCCTCCTGTCAGAGTTATACCAAGGACAAAATGCCATCACATGGACAGCTCTGTGTGTTCTCAAAGGTGCTCATACTAGAATCATGTGACCAGGAATAAACCCACTGAGGGCTGATTAAAGAGATCATGATTCAACTGGTCCAAAATGAGGCTCAGGGCACAGCTCCGCACCTGACTGTGAAATTTAGGGAGGCATAAACACCGCAATGAAAACCAATGGGAAACAGGAATATGGCGTATGTGATGTCTGGTCTCCCTAAGTACAGTGAGGCGTGAGTGCCCACCACAAAACGTAAGGAACTTTTAGGGCCCATTTCCTCACATTTGCTCATTTCCCCATCTGGAAAATTAACATTATTAAGTTGTTTCTCTATGGAGTAGAGAAAGGCGTCTATGAGACTATGTTCCCTTTAAGACACAAACTGTTCATATTGGCTTCTGTAACTGAATCTTGACAGTTGGAAAAGAAAAAAAAAACATAATTCTATTTGCTTACCTGAGGTCAACTGCCCCATCTGGCCCTAAGCAGAAAGCCCTAACATATCTGGAGGAAATTTGGCCAAATCCAATTCCCTCTCCCTGCTTTTTACAGGATTCGGGTGTATCAAGCAAGCAGCAACTCTTTGTACCTAGCTTGGGCTAAAATAAATCCAAAATAAACTTCCTTCATTTTATGGATTAGGAAATGTATAAAGACTAACCTTTATAACTGCTGCTAGGTAAATGTCACAGTTTTAACCTAATAATAAGAAAACTCTCATGCAGGAAACCACAGATAAAAAAAAAGATTAAACTCAAATCTCCCCAAACATTGCAAGGAACAATACATTAAAAAACAGCAGTTGAAAAATCTCTGAGAGTAGGAGATAGCAATCTATAAAGCAGTTTACAGTTCACAGTCCATGCTATGAATTCAGTCAGTAAACAACATGGAGAGATGGTTGTCATTTGCTCCTCAAGGTGATTTCTCTAAGCACAAAAGGAAAAATGGTGGGGCTCCATCTACCTAAGAGCATGAGGTTTAGAATGGAAGTTTGATGGGAATTTGAATGGGAATAAATGTTGGCCATAACTGGACAAAAAAACATCAAGAATTTTCCCAAAGGGTTAAAAACATACAATTTTGTTTTTGTTTATTCCAATAAGCAGACAAGTTAATATGATTTCAAAATTCCAGTTGCAAATTGAATCTACCTGCTTTATTTTTATATTTGACTGTTAGACCAAGAATACTGACTCTTGGACCATCAAAATCACCACCAAAATTTAAATAGAGGAGAGGATGATATGGGTTTGAAATACTTGTAATTTAAATGAATAAATATCCTGACTAAAAGCTTCGTTTATATAGCAGCCCTGTCCCTCAGAAACCTTTCTTATCAGCTCAGTTCATCCTAGGGAGGTAAGCAAAGCTATTACTTTATATCAGTCAGCATAGAGTGTATCTTCAATCTTTTTAAAAAGGTAAATTGAATGTTTTTATCTAAATCTAAGTGGGAAAAACATAACTAAACCTTCATACATTAAGGGCACAATATTCATTTTACTACATTGTCTTCTAGATTATTCTTAAATGAATTAGTTGTTTCTTTTTAAAAAGACTTTCAAATATATTTTGAATTGACAGATAAAATTTGATGTGTTTTGGAACGTGAATATCTTATGAAAGGCCAAATGGAGCTGGTTAGCATATGTCTTACCTCACAACGTCTCAGTCACTATCCTGATTAAACTAACTTCTCTCATTGTAGCTGAGCACTTTCTGCATATATGACCATACTTTCATTAACTCAAATTTTCTTTCTTATATTTTAAAAATATTTTATCAATTTATTTATTTGAGAGAGAGAGAGAGAGCAAGAGTGCACGCACGTGCGAGAGAGAGAGAGAGAGAGAGAGAGAGAGAGAGAGAGAGAGAGAGAGAGAGAGAGAGAGAGAGAGAATGAGCAAGAGCTCTTCAGGGCCTCCTACTAATGCAAATTAACTTCACATGGGCCACTTTGTGCATCTGGCTTTTTATGGATCTGAACCCTGGCCACCAGGCATTATGCACAATTGCCTTTAACCACTGAGCCACATCTCCAGCCCTTGCTTAATTTTTATGTTGAGGTTTGGTGCCTAAGTCCTCAGCATGTAGCGACCCGTCTTCTACAAACAATTGCTTGTTTTAGGCTAAAAGAATTTTATTATATATTAAATGAGATACCTAACGTTGCAGGACGTGAATTAGCCCAAGTTTATTTAACCTACAGGTATGGAAATTTACAACCTTTCAAATCAAGGGGTTAGATTTATTCATGGTTCTCGTCCTTCACCTCTCATACAGGTGACGATGATGTACTTTGCCTTATGTTGTTATATTAAGAGAAGAAATATATTTTAAAAATTGTATCTATTAGCTTGATCTTTCTAGAAACATTTTTATTTTAGTTAGTGTGTTTGTTAGAGTTGCCAGTCCAGGTTAAGAATGTTAAGAAGCAGGCAACCTGACACCATCAAAATTTCTGGATTATAACTAGAAGACAAAAGCAAACTTTCTTTATTGGGTGTTGACAGAATAGAGAGAGAGATAAGGTGACCAGGCAGTCAGAGATCACAGAGGCAGAGATGAAAGCCTCTCCAAGAGTACAAAGGAACACTCACCAAAGTTTACACCACTTGGAAAAACAGAGAGGCAGAATGCACAGGAGATTTCAAACTTGGGTGATCAGAAGATGTAGTCTGCGAAGACTCCGATCTCCAAGCTAGGCCCTGGGCTGTGTGTCTGTAATCCCAGCACCTGGGGAGGCAGAGGCGACCAGGAAAGACGGTGACACATGGACACACTGTGTGTCACTCCTCATTCCCCATCTCCTCAGGAAGAACTTCTGTTCTGCGTTTTAAATGTCCCACAAAGTCTAGTCACCATGTGATACAAGTGAGAAGTTTTCTCAAAGAATGAAATAAATGGAGGTGATCATATCCTCATGAGGATGTTAGAGGCAGTGATAAAGATGCCACGGATGACCCTTGGGTCTTGGCTGGCTCAGTGGGGTCCATCGCTCATCCATGAGGAGCTGAGCTCTCAGCAAACAACGCCCAATGCTTGCTTCAGCAGGCTTGTTGTACAAACCACCATGAGAAACAATGTTTTAGCCAGACATTTTTTTTCCTTTCCAAAAACAGCTTGATGGTATCATCTATTTGAACAATTTTTAAAGCTATATAGGTTCCTAGAGATCTTAGACTTCGGTTAGTTTAACCAATGATATTCTAAATGAACTTACTCGTGCTATGGCTACATATTAATTAGCATGAGCAATTTAAAGGAAGCCAATTTTGTCACACCTGTTTAATAAATCTGCTTCTTGTCTGTGGCAGTCACCTCAGATTTCTGTCAGGCTCATTTTCTTTCTGACTTGCTAACTCATAAAAGGTAATAAATCGAAATTAGAATTCTACACCTGATCTGGCAAGGTTGGAAGACAATCATTAGGCGTGCTTGATAATAATGATAACTACAAAAACGTCTATGCCAAATAAATTACTTTATAAATGAAATGAATAAAATGTGATTAGCATCAACCTGGGCGAACACTAAAGTTCCAGTCGATGAACAAGGAGCACGTGTAATTTGACAAGAAATATCACAAATCAACCACAAGGTCTTATGTGTATTTGTTGTTTAATGTTAATAAAGTGCTTCCCCAGTCATTGAATCAGCAAGGTCTCGACAGCCTTATCAGCAGGTGGTACCTTCAGAGAAACAAACGCAGGGCCTGGGTAGCAGTGAGGAGTAGGTAACTGTGTGAGTGGTTATAACGGAGGAAAGGAGATGTGTGGCCCACGCAATCTGAGGGCCACACGCAGTGTCAAGTCAGAGGCAGGAACAAGGAACAGTGAACAGTTTGCTGTGATCATCAGAAACCGTGAGCTGAACACCTCCCACTTGCTCGGACAAAACAGTTTGGAGGTGTTTCTGACCTATGGAAATCAAACAGGTAGCAGAATTCAGTGATTCTGTGTAGTTAATAACACCGAGGCCTGCAGACCTCTCAAACCTGAAGCTGCATACCCACAGTGCTTCGTCCAGCTTACATTTTTTAAAACTTTTTTATTGTCCATAATGAGTTACATTATTTAGTGGGCCAACAATGAGCTGTTATTCCCATTTCCCTGATGTTTCCCCTCCCTCATCCCCAATCGGCTGGGTATCCTCCTCCGTGGACAGTCTGGATCAGTCCTTGGGGCAGGGGACCATGGATAGCCTAGGAGTCAGCCCGGTTCTCCTGACCCAAGTCCAGCTTACATTTTTGCATCGGTGTCCCTGAAAGAGTAAAGGCCACAGTCCTGACAAAAAGCTGCTTGGGGTTTACATGGTTAAGGCATCTTTCTACTTCTAATATTCTTTTTGCTGTAGAATACAGGATTACATGAGCCCTGAATAAATAATAACTCAATAGCAAATGCCCCACAATTATCTCTACTGAAATTTAATTTGCTTTTTCTTCTTTTTTTCTGTGTCCAGTAAAAAGGCCCTGAGCATGCTCTCTCCCAGGGAGTGAAATTCTTTTGTTTTTATTTCAAAGCAAGCCTCAGACCTAGTTCAATTATTGGATCAGGGACACTTAGCTAGTGAGAAAATTGTGAGTTAAACCTAGAATTTCTAGCTTTAAATTGATGTTCCACATTAATATATTACTTTTCATATTAATATTATGGACACACATCATAATATATACCATCAGTGTCCTAAATCACTACAGTAGGGCTGCATTTTTGACTCTCCTAAATGCATGAGTATGTATCTTCACATTAGGGTTGGGCATCCGTTGGAGTAAAGTTATCCATATAGTACCCTAGTTTACTGAAAAATTCTTTACTTAGAAACTTGAAAAAAAAAGGCATAGTGATGCATGCAGATAAACCTGACACTTGAGAGGCAGAGGTCTGAGAATTGCTACAAGTGTGAAGTCACCCTGGCCTACATAGTGAGTTCCAGGCTAGTCTGGGCAACTGGGTGAGAATCTTAAAAAAAAAAAAAAGATAAAAGAAAAAAATTTTTGAAAAAGCAAAATTGAGTGTGTGATTAGGAAGTGTTTGTTTTTTGGTCAAGTAACCTCAGAATTCAAAAGTATTTGAAGGCAAAATAAAACCCCATCCTCCTCACAATAAATGTTAATTTTCATTATGAGATTTTTCATTAGACTTATCAAATATATGTCTTTCTTCATCAGAAATGCATGCTAATTTATGCTAACATTAAAGGAACATCAGGTCATGTGAAAAGGAGGGAAACCTAGGAAAATCTGTTAAACATCAGCAAAGCAGGACATCTCTGGAAATGGTGGGGGGCATGGGCTTCCCATGAGCCAGGCTCCTCCTCTGGGGCCCAGAAGGTTCTCTGGCTAGGATGCGTGAACACTGCTGACGCAGGAAACACGCAGGACTCTAACGTTATCGTTGTGGTCCTGGGGGAGAACTTGCAGTTCCTACCACTGGCACAGCCCGTTTCTAAATGCCTGCTTGTGTGTGGCCTTTGGATAAGCAAGAAATAACTTGGATATCTCAGAGAAACCGATGTCATTGGGCACTACTTCATGAGGCCTAGACTACCTTGATGAACCCAGAAATACACTCTAGTTTTAAAGCATGAGCCTTTATATTTAATTTACATTTTGACAATTTGCATATAAATAACAATGTAAACCAATAAGTAAACACAAGATAGGTTCAAGTAAAAAGCCAATACTTTTGGTCAGTTTTAGATTAGCTACACACAAGCAAGGCTGATGCTTTAGTTCTGGGAGGGGGTGAAGAACTTGTGTCCCAGGACAATTGTCTGCCTAACAATTGCTGTTTTGTCGCTCAGATTTTGTGCATCCAGCTTCCAGAACCATAATTTTCTTATTTTAAAATATAGATAATAACAGTATCTAAGATACTGCGATGTTACAGAAGAAAAGGATGTTTTTATCAGGGAACAGTGAGGTGCAGGAGACATTTAAGAGAGAGAGTTTGACCCAAATAAGCCCTTCATTGAGTTATTACATGTGTCTTGCTGCCATGAACCTAACTGACAATTATGCTATCAACTTCTGAGAAATTATACCTATTGTCTCCTGACAAAAGAAAGAAAAGACACTCTTCTAAGTGAGTTCTATCTCACAAATTCTACTTCCTTTGAGTTCCAGAGTGAAGCCATTCTATTTTAGTTCTAAGGGTCAAGGTTAAAGAGATGAAATCCATAAATAAAATGCCAGTGATGATAGTGGCATGATTGAGGTCCACAGGTGAATAATAAGGAATCAGAACTTATTAGGGAAAACACTCAAAATAATAGTGTCTGAGTTTCCAGGAAGAACTGAGAATGGAAGGCGCCAGGACCACGTGAGAGGATGAAGTCCACAGTAGTCTGGTACATTCAATGCGCACGTGGCTAAATTGCCTGAAATCTCTCTCAGATTCTGCAAAGATCAAAAAGCTTAAGCATGTCAAAACAACGTTAGGTAACCCTTGTCAACATCAAAAATTACAGCACAGAATAAAGGAAAGATTTGCAGGGCTCTGGGCTCTGTAGAACACATGGACAGTTGATGTTTGCAGTCGGAAAATCCATGAGGAGTTCAAGCCAGCACAGACTGCAGCCCGCGACTTCTTGAAGGCAGACTTTGGCACATTACTGAAACTAAGATGCTGGAACTTTCTACCGGTAAACAAAGTTAACAAGGCTTCTTTTATATAGAATAATTCTAACGCATGCCAAGTTTTAGATGGAGGTTAACTCATGAACTAATAATTTACAAGGAACGTTTCCTTAGTACTTTTCAATGATCATCACAAAAAATCTGCAGCTAATGGGATTAATTGCATTTCAATATCCTCATTTGAGAAAGCAAACAGAGTTGAAATAGATGTTTACGGTGTCATTTTAATAATTGTAAAAATTGAATAATATTCAAATCAGAGTAAACATCTTTTCACCTCAAAACACGTGTCATTGTAGAAGTACAGACATTGAGAAACTCATCCCGTTTATGAAAGGTCCAGCGTATTGGTTTTTCTAGAGTTGTTACATTGTGCTAGATTACTCCAGACCTCATTGTATATCCAAATGAGGGTTGCTTCCAAAGCCGTGTTATGCTTAAAATTTTCTTTCTTATTTCACCCAAAAGATTCTAAATATTATCACTGTGTTTCAAATGGATTGGCCACCTCCATAATTACAGCTCATGAAGTTGTCACTATCTGTCTATGTGACACTTCCTGTGCCCCAGCTGCTCCACCCTGCCTTACATCATGAGTGTCACTGCTCTGTGCCCGGTGACACCATCTCCTCGCTGCACGTGTGACGCCGCTCTGTGCCCCCAGAGACAGCACCCTCTCTGCAGCTATTTCAGAACCATGCAACACGAGTTACTGTAAAACTCTAAAATGTTTATTCACAGCTGCACATTTACCCAGAAAATGTCCTGAAATTCCATGGTAATGTGTCATCCTTGCTAGTTTCATCTATACCTAATTTTGCGTATGGCTTTTTCAAGAACTTTATTACTCATAAATCAATGCTTCACTTAGAAGCCATCAGGAATTTGTCAAAGTAAATTGTAATATATTGTTACAATTTTAGCGGCATTACAGGAAAATATGTTACTGACAAAATAATCAGGAGGAATAAACTGAGTTTTCATAAAATTATGATCCCTACCATTGCATTTTCCCATTTATTCTATGGGGGAAAAATCAAGCAAGGCTGTGATTCTTGACTTGGTTACACAAGTCTCCACACAAGTTAATTTCTATTCCTCCAATTTTTCTCATAGAGCATCCAAAAAAGAGCTGTCATTAAACTCTATAAATAAAATGTTCTGAACAGCTTAAGCCACCGAGGAGCTGATGCTACAGTTATGTTAAAAACAAATACTGATCAGTTAAAAGACAGCCATGAAATTCTGCTTCTTTTTGTGGTCATTCACAGCAACAAAGCAGATATAATCCAAACACAAGACATTTTATATTAAGTAATTCACCTCTATCTACCAAATGATTCATTTCTTCCCAGAATGTTATTGAATTAATGAGAAAGATGAGCATCTTATCAAATGGAGAGAGCAGAGTATTTCCCATTTTGCATACCTTTGCATGTTTAAAAGATATTTTTATATTTAACCAAAACCTACAAATCTAAAGTTTATTTTCTTTTAAAACTGGTATTCATATAGGCAGGTGCATTTTGGCCAGTTTTTATTTTCGTATTTGCCTTCATCATCAGCCAATCACCTTCATTTGTCTACACTAGGAGAGGACTTGTCCAATTCTGATTTAATTTAATGAGTACCCTAACTATGAAAGCACAGTTGAGGGGCGTTGTCATAGGACACTGTGTAGGCCAACACCTTCAAAGAGCTTGTACATTGACCCTGGGAGAGACAATGTGAAAGTCAACAAGAACATTCCAGAAGGAGAGTTGTTTCTCATGCTGTCAATCCTCATTGGAATGGGGGAAGGGAGGAGGGACCTGGGATACCCACACAAGAATTGTGCACACACAGTTTCTACTTATTAATAGCAAAGAAATAAATAAGAATTTAAAAAGAATGCTGTTCCAGAGATAACAGGGGAAACATTTCTCTGCGGGCTTCCCAGGACGGGGAATGTCAAAGGATGCCCTCACATGCCTTGGTGGGTAGTGAGTGCAGCTTGCACTTCCTACATTAAATTTTTTAGGCAATGTTGACTTATTACTTCACTGATCTTTGTGATCATTTAATTATATGTTTCCAGGAAAATATTGTGAAGCACGATGTAAATTGCTTTTAATATGATTTATATGCATTCATACTCAGTTCTAGTGATTGTGGCAATATAGAAATTGGGTAAAAAAATCAATCTATGCATTTATGAAAACCGATATGAGTAAGAACATTCCAACTCCCAATGTCGCTGTAATATTACATTTAATGTTGATTATAAATATAAATAAACTCTACATGAAAATTGATAAATATACGATTTGGAGTTGTAATTATCTCACCTTTCTAGGTCAATATTTAGATGTCAATATGATGATGTTAAAATGGGTATTAATTTTGGCATCAATCAGTAAAATAAAATACATGTTTTTTCCCCCCCTGGGGGAGCTTTGATTTGATTTTCAAGATTTTCCCAGGGCTGCTGAACCAATGGGCTTCATTCCACTGACTTGAATGATTCAATTTAATTTGCTTTATTGCAATCTGTAGATCATTTGAAACTGCAAGACGACTTCCCCTTGAAATCCAGCCTGGCTTCAATTACCAGCTAGGGTCAAAGCTCAAAGCTCTGTGGAGACTGTTCATTGAAGAAGATTGGACTCAAGGGAAAAAGCTTCGTTTCTTCTATAACAGTCTATAGCCATGGAAAACAACAGACATTAAACAAATCTAGACTGATTATCAAACTCTGGCATTATTTATTTCAAGTAAAAGCAGTAAGTAAAAAGCTAAGAACACATTACTTTGGTATTCCATAAATCATTTATTTACTTGGGTCATATCTCTCAGTTGTACTAATCATACAGTTAGGATATGCCAAGTTATGGCCTTTCTTGAATTCTGTTTTATAATTTCCCAAAATTCTGCTTACAATAGCCTCATGTACAAAACATAATGATGAAATACAACAGTGAGTAACTTTTGCCACGACAGTCTCTGCTACTCACGCATCTGATCATTTACTGAAAAATAAACCCTGTTTTAAAACTTTGCCCCCAATACATTATCAACATTGAATAGAAATCTGCTTAAAGCAATATTCTGAATTATACAACGTAGTCTGAAAAGACAGCAGAGTAGTGGCTAAAGTCCTGCCTCCCTGTGGCAGCTCGACTTAAAGTTTTGAAATCAAACACCCGATATTGAAAATGTCACTGTACTCATCAAGTAACATAATAAATTAATTCCCATCACACATTGTGGCCTCTACTCTTACTGCTTAAAGGGTCTTGTTTTTTTCCCCCCCAGGCACTTGTTCTCACAATGATGTCAGGAAAAATAAGCGTTATCATCTCAAATCTGTTTTGTTGTGAACTGATGTTGGCCCATGTGTACCTAAGTTTCATAAGTTGCCAAATGCTACTCAGGAGACTTTATT
Organism: Zapus hudsonius; assembly: GCA_004024765.1. Lineage (NCBI taxonomy): Eukaryota > Metazoa > Chordata > Mammalia > Rodentia > Dipodidae > Zapus > Zapus hudsonius. The sequence continues at coordinate 12,728 of PVHP010033988.1, forward strand.
GGATGGTAGAAGGAGAAGATTCTTTCTCTTCTTTGGAACAGAAAGAGCCAGGCATCATTTAATTGAGAAGAGAATAGCTTAAGGCCATTGCAAGGTTGAACACACCTTGTTATCAGAAACATCTGCACTTTCTCCTCTACAAGAGTTCTGTGAGGGAGGCTGAGGGCTTGCTCACGCAGGCAGGAGGCAAAACATTCCAAAGCTTCTGTGTCCTGCAAGAATGTGCAGTCAGTATGACGAGAGTCTGCAAGGCTTGGTCACATACAGTTCTTGCAACAGATAGTTCCGGAAATACATAATGCAGGTGTGTAATATGCAAATGTGTGTAGATGGATTTACCAATTGAATTATGGTACTTAAGTTGGAAAATTCTGAGGGACACTCATTGTGATCTTGTCCGAACTCTAGCAGAGGTCACTGAAAGTTGACATGGGGTGAAATAAAGCTAGATTTCATTTTTGATTTTCAGGAACATTTAGTTTTCTCATTGTTTACTAGAATTTATCACATGGTATTTTCAAAGGTCAAAATATTTGATTACATCTATAGCTGAACCCATGATTCATAACTGTATAGTATATAAAATAAATTTTTGGTATCATCCTCATTTAATAATGCAAAACTAGTGTCAAACATCTTTAGAAAAAAGTAACAAAATAATCCTTCAGTATTAAAATTTCTTATTAAAAATAATTAGATGAAAGATAAGATCTTATGACATGTTCTTTATGCATAGGTGAGTTAGGCATGAAAAAAAACAACACAAACACCCTGGGTTTAATAACAAATCAAAACACATTTGAAACCTGAAGGTCACATTTGGCCATAGGTCAATTTCAAAGATGATGCTTTCAGGCTGTCTCACTGTTCTTCCGGTTTGGTGGCAGAACCTTGAACTACCGTAATACCCAGGATAGAAGCACTGTGCTCCATACTTACCAGGAGATTTGTATGCCACTCTGTTGAATGCAGGATTTAATAGATTTGGGCTTTTTATTGCTCGAGTAGAAATTACTCGTTATTTATTATTTTGTGTTTATAATATAGAAAGTGAAAAATAATCAGAGTTTCTGATCACACCGTCGTCGTGGTGGACTTCCTCAGGATGGTCTTCTGAGGTTTGGGTGCGGTGGGAGGAGGTACAGCTGCAGGTCTGACAGGGGGGAAGCTGTGACTGTGGCTTAGCCCCCCGTTTTCTAGTGGGAAAGGGGGGAGGTGGGGAGGAGGAGGGAGGGGAGTCTTTCCAGGTGGGTGGACAGGTTCCCTGTGGAAATGGACCTCCCTGTTGGTTATGTTATACCGATTGTCACAGTCGGGACAATAACCATGGTACTGGACCTTTTCACTGAAGCGGACTCGCTCCCGAGGCCCGGCCTGGGGACACCTGTCCTGTTCAGGTCTGTGCATCAGCGGCTGCAGGGGAGCCTTGTCCAAGGTACTGTTGGAGAGACAGCAGGTGTCCCCGTTGGGAATCTTGTTAGGGCCACCTGGGAAGCCCCCGTTCCGAAGAAGGGTGCCGTTGGTTTTGACAGTCTTGGCAGCTGGAGCTCCCCTGGGAGGCTCCTCACACCTCACGGGTGTCAACCGAGGAGGAGGTGGGGGAGGGTTGGGCTTTCTCAGGACGGTGAGGATGGCTGAGGGGTGCGCTGGAGGCTTGCAGAGCGGGGTGTTCACCTGCTCTTTGATCTTGTCCAGGCTGGAGGCCGTGGTGCCGCTGGAGCTACTGTTCAGCGTGTCTGTTTTGGAGCTGTCTGTCATTTCATCCTCCAGCTGCAGGTCACAGGTCAAGGTATCGATCTGGTCAACCACCTGGTGGAAAGGACAAGGTAATCGTGGTGAAGAATGATCCAAAGGGAGATACGTACAAGCGATATGATTCATTATTGTTTGAACGGCTAGCTTTCAACCTCTACAGAAGCCTTCTGGACACTGGACTTTGTATCCCGTGGCTGCAGATACCAGAACCAACCATTTGAATATGAATGTGTAAACAGGTGTAATAGGCCTGCTATTCTCTAACGCCAGCACAAATAGAACTCAGATGCAAAATGTCACCAATTTTTAAAAATAAGAGAGTGAACCATCTCTTCATCTAAGTATGTAAGCTTCATGTTGAAAAGGAGAAAAAGATTAGAACACTCAACCCTGGCTGGAGACCTGAACTCTGAGGGTCCTCTGTCAGCCCAAGGTTCATGCTCCTATCTACACTCTACACCCTCCACCCTTAGGTGTTTCTCTCTCTCTTTTACCCAGGCTGCCTGGTCTGCTCTCAGACCCAATCTGCTTCCTGCCACAGGAGGTCTGTTTGTACTCACATTTCTTCTTTGTTAATTATCATGTTTATTCTCAATAATTAGATAATTAGACCTTGTATGAGCAAGTCTTGTGATGGTACCCCTATTTCCCTTGGGGCCCCACATCAGTTGGCTTGCTGGACCAGACCATGGGGTAGAGGTATGGATTGTAAGAGAGGTAGCCAGTATTTTTATTTCGCTTCTTTTTTGTGTTTTGTTGCTGTTTCATTCCTCTCTGTCCCCTACCCACTGGGATCCTTCCTGGGGGCACCTTCTGGATCTGTCCATAGGTTAGGGGGTTATGAACTGCACCAGAGGAAGACAGTTTTCCTTTCTCTTTTTTCCCCTTCCCCCTTGTGTATTATTGCTGAGGAGGAGTAATGTCTCTGGATATTTTCCCCCACCATGGCTCTTACAATCTTCCCATCCCCTGTTCCACTTAGACCCCTGAGTCATGGTGGGTGAGTTTTAAGTCTGCTTTACTGTTGAGGTCTTAAGAGTCTCTGGATTCCTGCTTTGGACTATGCTGGGTATGGTCAGTTCTGTCTCCATTATTCTTACACTGGTTATCTGACTTGCTGTGGAGGGAGCTCTCATATTCATCTCACCATGTCTGGGCCATGTATCATAAATTAGGGGTGGTTCATCTTGACATGCTCTGGCCTCTCCCACTTCTTTGTCAAATGAATGCCTACCAATCAGAAAAACGAAGACTTCCATTCCTGATGCAATTGTAGGTCAAGGTACAATGTTAATATTCTCGTACAATCAATTACACGGTGACCAGCAATACAGATAATGAAATAATAATTTTATACAGATGAAACTGTGTGTTCTGCTTATCTTCCCCTATACTTTCTAATAAGCTAATACCGCAGGCTCTTTCTGAAAGCACGTTTGAAGTAATGGGCTCAAAACATATTTGTTAAATAAATGCTTTGAGGGTTCTTTCTTCAGTCCAAGTGTGAGTGAAAGAATTTTCCTTCTTTGACTTCTGCAGCAGGCATCCCTTCAAAACTTGTTCAGTTTCCAAGAAATGAATACTCTAGGCTAAATGAATGTATCTGTAAAAGACCAAGTTACTAGGTCCGGTGTATAGAAACCGCTAGTGAGGAACGTCAATGGAAGAGAAGGGTGGAAGAATACCTTGACCCCAGGGTTACTGGGCTGGTGTGACAGGTAATCTCTAGTTGTCAATTTGACAGGATTTAGAATCACCATGAATAATTTTTTTAGAATGTCTGTGAAAGATTTTTTGAGATAAATCAAATTGGAAAACCCACATTGTGATGGTTAGGCTTTGTTGTCAACTTGATCTTTTTAATTATCTTGGGTGGGTCTCTGAGGATGTTCACAGGAAGGCAGCCTCTCAGCAAGGGGCAGGATGTAAAGAAGCTCAAAGAAACTAGATGTAAACATCCTTTCCTGTGTGGGCCATGCAGGAAGGGAATTCCAGAGATTTCATGAAGCCATTAAGTCTGGGGAAGGGTTGTAAGACCCCCCACCTTAAGGCTATATAAAGGGGAAGAAATTTTCTCTTTAGCCCTCCTGCTGGTTCCCTGTTCTGTGTGTGTGGTGTTGGTGATGGGTTTTTCTCTCTGCTCAGATCTGTGAAAGAGGGCCAGTCTCTTTTGCTGCCACGGAACTTCCCCTCAATCTGTAATTTCAATAAATCCTTTCCTCCCCAAAAGTGTGCCTGGTTTGAAGATTCATCCCAGTAGTGTGTGACTGACTACAGCACACATTAACTGTGAGGTCTTGTCTTCCACTGGCCGAGGATCCCAGACTGCATAGAAAAGACAGAGATAGCTGAGCACTTGAGTTCATCATGGTGGTAGTTTGAATGGATGTCCCCCAGTAGATTCAAGAGTTTATTAAAATTTTCTCCAGCTACCTAGCTGGAGGGGCTGTCTACTGGCCACATCCTAGGATCTAGTGCTAAGGTGTTTCTGGGAAGGGTTTGGAATTCCAGCTATACATATGCAAAGAGCTGGGTGAGCTCAAGCCTGGAGCTCCTGTTATTTCTGGCATCTGCGTGTTCTTGCTTGAAGTGCCTGTGATGGGTGTCTCTCACTCTCTGTGAAAGGGAACCAGCCTCTTTTGCCATTATGGGACTTTCACTGGATCTATAACTTCAATAAATCCTTTTCTTCCATAACTGTGCCTGGTTTGGAGGTTCATTTCAGCAGTATGTGGCTGACTATAACAATCACTCTCTGCTTCATGTGACCAGCTACCTCAATCTCCTGCCCCCAGGTCTTGTACCCCCAATAATAGACTATAACCTTGAATCACACTCCTAAACAAACCCTTCCTCCCTTAAATTGAGTTTTGTAAGGTATTTTGTGCCAGCAATAAGGAAAGCAATGTAGCAGGTAACTGGCCCAAAGATATTATTAAATTTCCATAGTAAAGATAGAAAACTCATTTACTCTGAGATAAGTTAGTTTTTAGGGATGGAAATTTTCTGTCTAGAGCCTGAAGGTTTGAAGGCTCATGACTGCTTTGGGTCTCTATTATCTCCCAAGCGCCTAGTAAATGCAAAGAGAATAAAATGCAAAATTCAACATCTAGTCAAAGAAAAAAAGAGGGAAACAGAAAACAAAACCTAGTCAAAGAGCCTCATGTTAACAGACAAGGAACAGACAGGGAACAATAACAGTGCCAGTGTGGAGTGCTCTAAAACACGGTAGTGGTTATGTGAGTGGAAGAGGAGCCCCTGAGACCCTCAAAGGATGCCTCCTGGAAGTTGAATGAGATCCAGTTCACAGAGGAGCACTGCTTCAAACATGCTTCCAGAAAGATCCTCAGGAAGGTCCTCTGATAGAGAGGCCCTGACGTGTCTGACTTAAAGATGACCTTATCGCTGAAGGCTGTAGAGTGAATTAGCAGCTAGATTGTGAGAACCCTTGGAGAGCGTCAATAAACTACCACATATTTCAAAATGAGTTCCAGAAGGGAGAGAAGTGGCCTTCAAAGACATAATGTGTTAGTGTTTTTTAATAAGAGAAGCACATTGTAGCTAAAGTACACAGAGTTTCTAAGAGGACAACATAACCCTTATCAGACACACAGCAGCGAAACTCCACGACACTGAAACAGAATGATAAAACTTGGACAACAGGGAAGGAACACCAAATACTTAAATATTAACAAATATTAGGAAGGAAGTGCAGACAGGGGAGGGGGAGAGGCCAAGGCTTGGCAATGGGAAGGGAATCTGAGGAAAAGTACTATGACATCCATGTAAGCAAAGCCAAAATGGAACACATTATTCTGCATGCTAACTAAAAATTAATAAATTCAAAAAGGAGGCAAACAGAAAATGCACATGCTAATTTTAAATAAGTTAAGACAATTTAGAAATGCATTTCATACTGATTGAAATAAATTAAAATTATTCTACATCGTAATTTTATGATAAAATAAGAGAAGCTGGCATCAATTTTCCTACAATTATGAAAATACATCTTAATTGTAAATGGAGAAATACAATTAAAGCAAAAAAATAGCATTTAATCTTAATGGTCTCAATAGATAAGAAAAGGAGTTTTATAAAGTCCCAAATTGTGGCGATAAAATGAATAAATAGGAAATTTATATATTACCAATATAGGTAAAAATTCAGCCAGTTCACAAAACCTTTTTTATGCAGAAATTTATAAATTGGATAATTCACAGATTCATGGTACAATGCTTTCCAGAAAGCACAGTTCTACTCTTGGGCAACTGACAGATGTCTACAGGGCTGGGAAAACACAAAAGTGTTCTCCCAGGTGCCAAAAAGAAATTAAGTCTAAACTTAAATACTAAATCAGAGGCTCCACGATAAAATAATCATGGGTTACACACAAAAGATCCTATAATTTACAGAGCTGGAGAGATGGCTCAGTGGTTAAGATGCTTACCCAAAAAACCTAACACACTGAGTTTGGTTCACCAGTACCCAAATAAAGCCAGATTCACAGAGTGGTGCAAGTATCTGGAATTCATTTCAGGAGGCTAGAGGCCTTAGGGTGCCCATACTTCTCACCCTCCCCCCTCTCTCTCCTTGCAAAAAGTGATAAAAAGTAAAATTAAAATGTTTAAAAATATCCTATATAATTTAAAAGTTGTCACATATTAGTGGCCTGGGAAGAAATGATGATTGCTTTTACTAATAATAGTATGTACAAAAAAAATCCATTTGATATTTTTGACCATATTTTTCAGACAGGTCATGATGAAGAAAACTATACATATATATATATATATATATATATATATATATATATATATATATATATATATATATATATATATATATATAT
>PVHP010033989.1:0-19303 GCA_004024765.1 Zapus hudsonius
CTTCCAGCAGGAAGCCTAGGGGAAAGCTGAGAGGGTGCCGTGAAGGGGATGGTGGGATGTGGTGTCCTCTCCTTTTCCCTTTTGCTCCTCACCACGAGGCGCTCAGCTCTGCTCTACATGTGCTGCTGCAGGGTGTGTGGCCACACAGTAAGGCACCCTAGATGAACCTTACTTTCCTGAGGGTTGTCGTCTCAGAAACGAGGAACAAAATGTCTTTTGCCCAGTTTTTAGTTAGGCTATTTGGTTATTATTGTTGTTGTTGTTGTTGTTGTTGTTGTTGCTGAGTATTGCAATTCTTCATATTTTCTAAAATCAAGTACTTTTTGGTATATGACTTCTATACATTTTCTTTACATCTGCAGGTGACATTTTCACCCTATTTATAAGGATGAAACAGTGCGAAAGTTTGAATTTCCCTTTGGTTAAATTTATCCATTTTCCCTTTATGGATCACATATTTGATATCAAGTCTAAGAAGGTTTTGTCTAGCCAAAGATTCCAAAAATGTTTTCCTATGTTTTAGCAATCATAGATACTTTACATTTAATTACACAATGTATGATGAGCCACATTCTGAATAAAGTGTGAGAGTCTTCACTATAAAGGTCTTTTATTCTCCACTGTCAAAACCAACTATGCTAATGTAGTTCTACATCTAGATTATCTTGTTCTGTTCTTTAAATTGTTGAGAGGATTAGCATTTGTAACAGAAAGCCTTATTTTTAAAATTATTTTTTTAGATTTTCAAGACTTTCCTTGAATGAAGATTATATAAAGTTTATTCATTTACATGGATCTCCACAAATCTTTCCAATATCTATTCTTTTAACATGTATTTATCGACCATTAGGTTATTTATCTCATCCTTTATATATAGGCAGATAAAAATTTTGTTAATTAATGCTATAAACATAAATATTAATATATTTTAAAAATTTTTGAAAATAGCATACACACACATATGTGTGTGTGTGTGTGTGTGTGTGATGTGTGTGTGTGTATTGGTTTTGAGGGGGTTTTTTTGAGGTAGGGTTTAACTTTAGCTCAGGCTGACTTGGAATCCACGATGGAGGTTCTAGTCCAAGATCAAATATATCTACTGCTTTGGACTTGAGGAGGGAATGCCAGTTGGCAATGATAGTGCTTGCCTCATGACCAGGAGGAGAGAAAAGAACTAAGCCTTTCAAAGAGAAGCCACCTGCCTTCCAAGTTTCTTCTTCTTCCTCCTCTTCCTCTTCTCTTCCTCTTCTTCTTCTCCTCCTCCTGCTCCTTCTAAAGCATTACTGTTAACAATCACTTTGTGTATTAAATGATACTCCAGAGTGATGTATTCTCTTAATCATTTGTTAATGAGATATCTGCTATCAGTCTAATTATTTTGTTTATGATCTTCCCCCCTCTGGCAGATCTTAAGATTCTGTCTTCAATGTATCTAGGTCTAATTTTATGCTTAAAGCAGAACTTTGATTTGACATTTTATATTTTCACTGGTATATTCCCACTGTTTATTGAAAGACTACATTTTTATTTATGACAATATCAATTATGAAAGTAGAAAATTGGAAAAATGATTATAGATTAAAAGATACTTAAGAATGATATCAACAACCCACCATTACTCAAGGAACTGATTGGAAGAGGGGCCAGGAAGATTGTAAGAGTCATGGTGGGGGAGCATATCTGACCCCTCATTAACAGCACACAATGGGGGTAACAAAAATGGCTACTTCTTGTGCAATTCATAACTCCCTACTCCAAGGACAGATCCAGTATGTGCACAGAGGAGGGTCCCCAGTGGTTTGGGGACAGAGAGGAGGGAAATGGGGGCACCATCACATGATTTGCTCACACAATGTATCTATCAATAATAAAGATAGCTAAAGAATAAAAATAAATAAAACCGGCAGTGAAATAATGAAATAAATAAAATAAAATCAAGCCGTGTGGTGGTGCACACCTTTTAGTCCCAGCACTTGGGAGGCAGAGGTAGGAGGATAGCCGTGAGTTCAAGGCCACCCTGAGACTACATAGTGAATTCCAGGCCAGTCTGAGCTCGAGCAAGACCCCACCTTGAAAAACAAAAACAACAAGCAAACAAAAAGAATGATAACAACAAAATGTAATATGTAGTTCACAGTTAATTAGGACACAACTGCAAATATACATTTATTTAAAATTAGTAACATTGGGTGGAGAGATGCCTCAGTAGTTAAAGGTGCTTGTTTGCAAAACCTGATGACCCATGTTCAATTCCCCAGTACCTACATAAAGCCAGATGCAAAAAAAGTGATACATGTCTCTGGAGTTCTTCTGCAGTGGCACAAGGCCCTGGTGTGTCCATTCTATCTTCTCTCTCATTCTCTTTCTCCCCTCTCTCTCCCCTCGCAAATAAATAAAAATAGCAAAAGTAACAAATTATATGATAATGATTTAGAATTAAAGATATAGACAAGGTATAATAATTTTAATAATAAAGGTAGCTAAGGAATTTTGTTAATTTAACAAAATTTGTTTGGAATTATTAATTTCATTGTTTTGCTTAAGTATGTCAGAATTATGAATTGAAGAATGCACAAACATATTGGTGTGATAACTAGTGTTTGCCTTAAGCCATTCCACAAAAATTTAAATGTGGGAAACACATAACACATGATTGACAAAAAGTTACTGAAGTCGGTTGAAGGGTGAATCAGGAGTTCATTAATACTATCTCCCTATGCTAATTTTAGGTTTGGAATTTCCATTAAAAAAGTAAACTATCTTCTTCAATCAACACTTTACATAACAGGTTCAGATCATTTAGCCTCTGATCATCATTTTAATTGACTCTCGGCTATAGACAGCATCCTGATTAATTTTTTCAGTCAAAATAGTTATAATTGCTTCTCCTGGGTCATGACCTTCTATATTCCAATTAGGTTACAGCCATGCATTAAGGATCAAAAAATTTTATTATAAATTTTAATTTTTCCCTCATGGATTAGATAATGGGGCTTGTTTAATTTTTCCATAGAAATTATTGAGAAAAAAATCATTTTGCCTCATTATTTTAATCTTATGACTGATTTTTATCAAATATGAAATTATAAGTCAGCACACGATGCTGAGAATAAACATGGAATTTAAAAACTTTCAACCCAAAGGAAAAAACCCCAAATTCTCTATACATATTTTATTTCTTGAAATGTCAAGTCAAATATAACAAGGTCTGGGAAGATCTGCTGGAAGAAGAACAAAAAAGAAAGTCATTCTAGACCATAGAAAGAGTATTAATGTAAGGAAAAATAGTTTTATGCTAGAGAAATATTAATAAAAATATTGACTAGAGCCAAAGATTACATGGAAGCCAAGGCAGTAATGGGAAGGTTATGAAGTGGAAAAGTAATTAGAAACCACATGACTAAGGATGTTCCTTAACTAACAATTTTTTCCAAACAAATTTGTGTTTAATCTTATAAATCAGAAGAACCAATGCAGGTGCACAATGCGAGGGGGGTGGACAAAAGAAATGTGGTGTGGAGTGTGGGACAGATGGAGAAAATCTGACAAGAGGTCAATGAAAGGGAAGGCTTTATTCAATGGTCCAGACAAGAGACTGTGAGGGCTTGAGCTACACCATAGTACTAGGAAAGGAAGGAAAAATACTGTGAGATGTGTGTAAGCTTTGAAGGCTCTGTTTAAAGGGGAGAAAGGAGGAATACAATCAATTTACAGTTCTGTTTCATGAGAAAATATATTCTGAGAAATGCATTGTCCTATGTTATTTCACACTAACCTACAGACAGAACCTCCTCAACAGTCAGACTATGGTGGCGAGTAAGGTATAGCCTGCTGCTCCCAGCCTACAAGCCTATATGGCATGTTACCATACTGAATACTACAAACCACTCTGACCCAGCAGATACTACATGTGCATCTAAATGTATCTAAGCATAGAAAAGATACAGTGAGAATTCCAGATGATAGGAATGTCCAGCTCCATTGTACTCTTCCTTGACAGTACTGACCATTGTGCATGAATGAATGTCATTGATAGTAACAGCATTAATTATGATTAATCATGCAGAGTTTGGAGCAGGTTGTGGGAGGAGAACATGGGTATAGTATAAGACTTGCCCAACTTGACTGTCTACAGAATTGTGGAGCCAGGCTCCCGATAGCAGCTTAGGTAGAAAAGATGGCCCTAGGCAAATCTTTAACAAACCCACCAAGCAAGGCATGAATTTAAAAGTTGATGGCTATAAAGCAATGAAAAAAAAAGATGAGAGGCGTCATACAACAATGTATCTGATAATTTTAGAATAGCTACATGGAATAGATGATAATTTCAGGACACACTTGATTGTGACAGAATACTGGATTAGAGAACTCCAAAACTCCTCCACAAAGAAACAAAAATGTGCACATACAGTTAAATAATTTGAGGTAATCTTGAGTTTTCACAGCCTTTACTTTTTGTTTAATCTTTTTAGTATTTCTTTACTTACTGGCCATTTATATTCACCTGAAACTATCATTTGCATACTTAGAAGCAGGACCATTTTAATTACTGCTGATTGCATTTTACCTAGAGACACTTACAAAATTCGGTGCAAAATTAACTTGTACATATGAGCTACAGAGTTTAAGATTTTTGTTTTTAAAAAATGTATAATGAGTAAGAAATAATACCAATTGTTCTCCGCTGGAATATCTTTCCATTCTTTGATAGCAAATATTCCCTTTTATTTTGAGCCATGTTATATCTGTGTCTGCAAAGGCCTATGTGTGTGAGGTTTGCAAACGGCACTGTTGGAGAAAAGTGAAACTTGAGAAATTAATGTTTCATGCATGGTGCACAATGGAAAAGGAAGCCTATAGAATCTGTACTTTTTGAGGCAACATTCCTATAGCCCCACATTGAGAAGCCCTGAGACAGAGGCTGATGACCAAAGCTGCAGATAAGGTCTGAGGGAGAACGTTTCTTCCAGGAGGCAGCCGTGAAAATCCAGTTTCTCATTACTAGTTGATAACCCTGTGTGAAGTTTAAATTGGGTTGAGCAAGGTGACCAAATCCTTCTGTTATCAAAATGAAGCATATTGTGAACAGGGGAAGGCACTGACTGATCTATAATGGCTATTCTATTGCTGATTGTATCTTCCTGATGGTAGGGCATCATTTACTTCTTCAGATGGGAGAGAATATGTGAAGGATTCTGAGAAAAGGCATCAAATAGAAAATTCTATTAATAAATGTACAAAACTAGTAAGCATGTGGAAGATTCTTAGTATAACAAAAGTGTTTCAATGAAAGTATTAAGATGAAGTAAAGTAAATGCTAATTTCAAGCAGTTTTTGTTTCAGCAATCTGTCATGCATGCATAAAACTACTGTGCTAATTTTATGTGATTGTTGAGTATCATGAGGAAAGTATCACAGAATATATACATGCCTAAATTCACTTAATATAGCTGGATCTAAGTAGACACAATCTAAGAAACACTTAATTTTTAACCAAAATCCTCAACTGTCTCATTTTCCCACTAATGTGGGAGTCACTGGTGTGAATTATACTTGAGTTTGCATCATTCAATTTGCACTACAATGTGTAGCCTTCAGAAGTCCCAGAGAGGTTTTTTTGAGTTTTCTTTTTGCTGAAGTCATTTCTCAGTTGAAAAATATACAAATGCAAGGGAAAACATAGATCATTTCCTTTGATCTTGAAATGCTAAAACAGTCAGCCTTTTAGATTGTGTGGATTGTGCATCCATGGATTCAAGTGATGAAGGATCAAAAATACCGGAGAAAAAATTCCTTTGCACTGAATATTGACAGACTTTCTTTTATTATCATGTCCCCCATAATACATTATAAATCTATTTCTATAGTTATCGCATTGATTTAGGTTCCATACGTGATCAAGAAGTGATCTAAAGTATATTGGAGTATGGATGCATGCAGATACTAAGCCATTTTAAAGAGGATCTACTTCAGAGTTTGGTGTCTACAGAGGTTCTACAAGCATCTCTGGTGGGAAATGAGAGATAATCATATAGATGAATTACATGTAATACTGAACAGCAAAAACACAGAGATATATTTTAGGGATGGTACCAAGCTAAAGCCACAAATTTATATAGCATCTAGAAATTGAATCATTAATAAATTTGTTTTGAAAAATGACATACAAAGGCCCTCAGACTTCAACAAGAGGAATGTTCCTTCATATTCTGGCACCACTTACCTTCCATTTCAGCACAGCCGCTTCCTCTTGTGGCTCAAGAGAAGGTATCTCTCCCCCTTCTTAATTCCTGTGGATTTGTATAGTTAAGGTAATACTTTTCTGATAGATAATAAATACAGTTTCTTCTAATTATCATAAAACTGTCATTTGTGTTCAAAGCAGTATATACTGGTGTGCACACATAAAACACCTTCCCACACAAATACCACATATGCTATACACATAGCAATATATATATATAAAACTTTTATTATAAATTCAACACATGATTAGGGCAAAATCATAATGAATAACATATAGATAACATATAGTCCAATAACATATAGTCCAATAGAGCTACTGTGGAGAAACTGGTAATATTTTTGCTTTTTTCCCCCTCATCTTAAACTGTGCAAAAGAGAGCAGGTGTTATGAGATAAAATTTAATGGATTAAATGAACCACACATTTGATCAGTGTGATGATTTTTAAATTATCTTGGGTGGGTCTCTGATACTGTTTATAGGAAGGCAGCCCTCTCAGTAGGGGACACCATGTAAGGAAGCTCAGGGAACCTAGAAATGAGCATCCCTTCCTGTGAGGGCAGTGCAGGAAGGAAATTCCAGAGACTCGGGCTGTAAACAAGTCTAGGAAAGGGTTGCAAGACCCCATCCTAAGGCTCCATAAAGGGGAAGGAATTCTCTCCTGGGCCCTTGCTTGTTTTGTTAGTGTGTGTATAGTGTTGATGATGGGGTTCTCTCTCTCTGCTTGCACGTGAGAAAGGGGGCCAGCCTCTTTCACCATTATGGAACTTCCCTGGATCTGTAGCTTCAATAAATCCTTTCCTCCCATAAACTGTGCCTATTTGGAGGTTCATCCCAGCAGCATCTGGCTGACAAGACAATCAGTTTTGACAACCTGTGTATATCTCTGTGTGTATTTGTGTTATCTAACTGCATTGCTAAGTTTAGGCCAGTTACACAGAGTGACCAAAAAGTTCCTTAAAACTGATTGCCCATTAGAATAACCCCGAGATGATTTAAATGATTGCTGAAGGCCTTCACTGACTAGACTGAAGTGCAGTCCAGAGGCTATGCATAAAGAAGCCCCCAATTGACCCTCCTGCATTGCCAAGTATGGAAATTACATTGTTTGAAAGGTAATCTTTCTGTGGAAGTTTAAGTGAGGCTGTACTCCGACTTATGACTAGGACTCTGGTCAGCCTCAGGGAGCCCTTTAGTCACAGGGAGGTCTAACTAAGAGGATGAAAGACATAGCAGCAGCTAGCCTTGAAAATGACATGCATTTTACATGTACATCCTTGAAGACGAGTTACAAGTGTCTCACTGACATCAATCGAAAGTCCCTATCCTTCCATGTCCTTTAACCTGTTTCCTAACTTAAGGGAGCAATGGATTATTGGAAATGCCTTGAAGGCTATTTGAACCCCCAAGGATATATATAAAATAAACATTACAATAATTATTTATCTCTAACAAGAATATGTGTATGTGCATGCAAACCTAAAACTCTAGCCCATGAACATGAATAAGCCTTTATTTACTTAAAGTTGCTTAAATAAGACTGTTTTTCACAGTCGCAGACAATGCTCTACTCTATAAAATGTGATCCACATCTCTGACTTCTCATGATGATTATAATCATAATTCGTGATGATTAAGTTCTCTTAGGCGGTACATATTAAAATTTCCTTAGAGCAAGAGTCCCTTTCCTCTAACTTTGTTAAATAAGATTTCCCATGTAAAAAAATTCTGTCCATTCTGTGGGAACAAGGTTGATTTTAAATGGATAAACTCAGAGAAATTGAGTTCCATTCCCTAAGCACTCCATAATTACCAAATAACAGGCACTGATTGCTCCAAGACAAAAACCTGATCTCATTAGTACCTGCTGTTTGGGTAGAGAGAAGACAATTATATGTGAAGGGTACTAGGCTTTTGGAAATGCTAATTAATTATACATTATTTATTGGAAATACAATGCTCTCCTTGTACTGTAGCTAGGAAAACAGAGGAAGTCTGAGAACTTAAATGGCTGAAACAGGCTGAATTGTAATGGACTCCAGGCTTTCGTTCTGAGGCTAGGAGCTTAGCTGGGTTAGAAACAGCCTGCATTCTTCTTCCTGATGCCTTTTCCTTCATTAGAATGAACGACCACCAAGGTCCAAGAGTAGGCAAGGGAAATTACTTTATTCTCTGGCGGATTGTAGCAGAGCCTAGCTGATCCAAGTGTTTTAATTTTTCTTTTACAAAGGGAAAAGGTAAATAAATAATGATAAATAGCAACTAATTTCCCAGCTCAGACCAAGGAGCCCATGATTTTTAGAGTGGACTGCCATGGGTTGAATTCTGAATAATTAAGTCCCTTTTGCTGTAAAATCCTAGAATGCACCCATACTAAACTCCTTCTCCACTGTATTTTTTCTATTATTTGCTAACACTAGTAACAGAAGGCTGACATGGCAAATATGATGTCTTTACACATGAGGCAGAGTGAGGTCTTCTAGTGCCTACAGGCCTCTGCTGCCTTTGGAGGACACAGGCCTACAGTGTCTCAGGGAGAAAAAGCAAAGGCTGAACATGAGTGTCGCAGATCCCAACTGACTCTCATAACTTGATATCTAAGGTTGCCATCAACTCTTCCAAATGGTGTCATTATGAAGTTGTAGACAGAGGAGAGGTATGCAAACTTTTAAAAAATGTCTCGTATGTAAAGCTTAAAACATTAAGAGTAGGACAAAGTATTTATAACCCAGCTGCTTATTAATCACACACTCTCAAGACACACAACCTGTGTGTAAATTATACACTTATATATTTATGCCAACATATTATACACATTTAAAAACATGCCTCACAAATTTTGAAGTATGAAAATGTTATGAGGTTTTGGACATGGAAGCTCACAGCAACTTTACTTATGGCAGATAAAACCTGCAAATAATTCAAGTGTCTTTTAACAGGAGAAAAGCCAACTAGTACAGTTATGTGACACACTGGGCTTGGCAGTCGAGGAGAGTAAATGATTAATATATGAAACACATAGATGAAGTTCAAAAACTTGTGAGAAACTAACCTCAAAAGATTATCATATGTTGTTTTGGTTCTTTTACATTCTTAAAAGGTAAATTGTTATGGAAAATTACTTGGTGACTTTGGGAGCTATAAAGTAAGCATCTGATTATAAAATGATCAATAAGAGAGGCATATACATACCTCTTTGAGGTCATAAGACTAGTCTGTATCCTGAAATTAATGATAGCTATACAAACTTAAACATATATGAAAATATATAAAACTATATACCATAGACAAAGATACTATTTTTATTATATATATACATATATATATATAATATAGCAAAAATGAAGTAAGTTTTCTTGCTTTTTCTTTGTATCCTATTAATCCATTCTGCACCCTAATTTGAAGCCAGGAGATTAGAAAATGCCTAATTTCCTTTATAAAGATATAAAATAATTAGGTTACTATGATAGTATAACATAGCCAAAACTTTTTAAATCACCATTTCCATTGAGAGTTGATATCTGTCCCCTCTTTCCTTGAAACTAAGAGAGCTCCATTGTTGCTTTGATGAACAGAATACATTTAGGAAGCCATGCTGTGAGGAAGCCCAAGCAGCTCCATGGAGAATTTCATGAATAAAGAAACTAGGAGTCCTGGTTGAAGTCTCAACCAACAATTAGTACTAGCTTTCCAGTCATACGAGTGAGCCATGTAGGAGGTACATAACCAGTCCAAGCAGACTGTCCCTGCTGGCCACTATGATTAGACATAAAACAATCTACAACTCTGCCAGATCACAGGTTCATGAGCAAAATAAGTTGTTGCAATTATTCCAAGCTACTAATTTTGATGTAATTTTGACGTGATTTGTCATATAATAGATGATTGGTAATAATCAGTGTGTTATACCATAATAGTATCAAATTCAAATGGCTCCTGAAGAAAAAGTAGGGCTCCATCTGAGTCATCCCCTTAATACACTTTCTTAAGAGTGTCAGCTTCAACAGCCTGAATCAGAGTGGTCTGAAGTATTATAGGAAATTCCAATCCTCAACTCATGACAAACCTAATGAGTCAAAGTCCCTTGAACTGAGGATGCAGACACAATTTTAACAAGCCCTTGTGATTCCTATGCATGCTGAGGATTGACTCTCAGCATTGCCTACACACTGAAAAGACTAACTGGAAGTATTTGAACCAAAAGGTAGTATCATATGTCAACAGCAGAGAAGGAAAGGAAACTCAATGAATGAAGAAAATGCTATAAAGCAAAGTAGATTAAGAGATGCTGAAAAACACTTGCTCTCCAAGGAAAAGTAGAGCTCTTAGAAGTGGAATTCCAAATGAACATTAACAAACAAGAGCTTCCCAGGAGTGGAGGCCCATGCCTGAAATCCCAATACTTGTGAACTGGAGTTAAAATTTCAGGAGTCCATGGTCAGCCTTGGCTACATGAAGCTCTATCTCAAAAAAATTTAAAAATTGAAAATGTAAGAAGTAAACTGTAAAATGAATGGCACATATAGTATAACATCCTATATTTTAATGGAATCCTTACGTCATACTTTTTAACAATTTAGGAATAACTTGACATGGAGCCAAGCAGATTAACAAGGCCAATTTTTCTTTTTTTTTATTGTCCATAATTAGATACATTGAGTGAGCAAATAATGAGTTGTTATCCCATTTCCCCAATTTCCCTCCTCCCTGTCCCCAATCAGCTGGATATCCTCCTCCATGGGTAGTCTGGATCAGTTCATGTGGTAGGGGGTTATAGATAGCCTAGGAGTCAACCTGTTCCCCCATCCCCTTTGTATGTTGTTACTGAGGGGACAGACAGACACCAATGGTTTTCAATGCAACAAGGCCAATTTTTCTATGCTTTGTTTAGTAATTAAGTAGATATAAATGAAAGAATAAGAGATAATACATGATTAATAGAGATAGATGATAGATAATCATTTAAAAATTATGTTCATTTCTCTGTATATAAATACTAATTTTAGTCATTAAAGATATTTTTATATAAATGAGGCTTTTGTAACGGTCTCACCTTTCATCACAAAATAAAAGTAACAAATGTTGCAATTCTTTTAAATTGACTTTGAAGGAAGACTTGAATAAACTGAAGGAATTATTATCATCCTCTGATTGCTAAAAGCAAAAGCACCTGTCAAAAGAGAATATAGACATCTACTATGGATGCACATTTGAGCCTTAAGATAATCAAAGTGCTGCCTAAAAGGTCTGAAGAGAAAACATCTAAGATTCAATAGAAAACATAGAAACTTTCTAGATACACCTTCATAAAGCAATACTATTGTTTTATACCATGACTGTAAGTCACCTGACACAACATCCTCTATAGTCAACTAATGTTCTTGTGATTACTTATCAAGTAGCACTCAAGATTTTTATTTTAATATTACTGATTTCTCCCACTAAGAAATGAACGAATTTGGGCTATTCTCTCTGTAAGCTGAAGTGTACTTAAGTTTTCATAGTAAACAGCACTAATGAAAGGCTTTACTAATCAAATAACAATATGAACACAGATCCTTGTACATTGTAAGGGCTCAGTATAATTGAAATTGTGCATTCTTCAGTATTGTGAGTTTTCTCCCTCCTGTGGTAGCTTGTCCAACATAAACAGCTGAAGAGAGAAAGAGCTACTTTGGCTCACAGTCTCAGGCCAGTCCTTGCTTGCTTGGCCCACACTCATGGGCTGAAGTGTCCTGTGAGGCTGTTCTTCATTTCTTGGCAAACAAGAAGCAAACAGGAGGTGATAAAGTAAGAGATCGAGACCGTGATGAGATGCATGCCCAAGGACACCCTGCAGTGACCTCTAACTGGGCCCCACTTCCTCCCTCTCACCACTTCTCAATACTGACAGCATATTATGAATCCATCAAGAGACTAATCCACTGATTAGGTTAGAGTCCTTATGATCTAAGTGCTTCTGGAAATGCTATCAGAGACATACACTGACGTTTATTTAGCTACTCCTCTAGGTCATTATTAATCCAATCAAGCTCATAATCAAAATTAGCCTCCATATGTTCAAAAGTTAAACTGTTCTCTTTGCTTCTTATCATCTCTATTATCATTTTTAAATGTTTGAATATATGCTCACTCCCAGAGTTTAATTTTATAATAATGTATGCAAATATAAATGCACTGAACATACAACCAAAAGTAGCTGCATTAATAAAAGTCTTGTGCTAGAAAATCAATCATTGAATACCTATATGCCCTTACCTTTAAGATGTTTTAGTATAACATATATTTCTGTTTCAGATTTTGAATGTAATACCTAATGTCTGTGAAAAATAAAGTATAGGGGGAAACTAGGAAACTTATTAAATATAATCTATTCTTCATCTGTAAACTTGACATTTTAAGTCGTATGAAATCAGTGTGGACCTTTCTCATCATAATCATGGGATTTTTAGTTAAACTGGAGACAAAATACCAACTGCTCTTGTCACAGACTTAGAATATCTTTCCTGATACAGAGAGATCAGAGGACCAAGAACTGAAATGGATATAGCAGGGATTCTCTCTCTCTCTCTCTCTCTCTCTCTCTCTCTCTCTCTCTCTCTCTCTCTCTCTCTCTCTCTCTCTCTCTCTCTCTTGTCTTTCTCTGTCTTCCTCTTGACTCATGTATGCTTAAGACTTTTTGGGAATCATATGACATAGTGTTGAGATGACTAAGCAATAAGGCAATAAGTAAGCGACACTGAGAAAGCTCAAGGAGTTAGAGGCACACAAAGCTATATAAAGAGTGAAACCTCAACTTTTTAATAAACTAAATCTATGTTTGACTGGAAAAACGGAAATGTGATGGGTATATACATTATTAACAGAGGTAAATGTCATTTCAGATACGTTCTCACAGAAGACTAGACACATAATCCTGCCTTCGTTTGACATTCCTTCAAGATACCCCTATTTATTTTCTAAGAAAACATTAGCAAGGCTTCCCCAGTGTTAGGACCTTGTAAATGACATTGTGTATAATGAACTAGCATTTATTTTTAATGAATGTTAGCCTCTTTCTTGTCTTCCACAAACTTGCAATGTGTTTAAAATGTTTGAATTCAATTGATTCAATGCATCTTTCTGAGATTGGGAAAGTAATGCTATCCTATTTAATGAAGGCGTTACTTCACGATTCTTTTAAACCAGTGAATAATGATTTAATAACAATTACAGTTGCTGAACTGAACAAGGGACAGTAAGCAATAATGTAGAGACAAAAATACCCTACAATTTGTATCAGGCAATGAAAAGATTCTTTGTTGCTTAAAAATATGAAAAAAAAATTTAATCTTAAAGTGATTATAATTGGTCAATTAAAAATTATTTTTCATATGAAACCAACATGAATCCAAATGTGCAGCATTCAGAGAACTGCGTTTCTTTCTTTGTGAGATTTTTACTTATTTACAAACCGAAAGAGATAAAGAGAGAGAGAATGGGCGAGACAGGGCCAATAGCCTCTGCAAATGAACTCCAGATGCATGTGCCACTTTGTGCATCTGGCTTTATGTGGGTACTATAAAATAATATTCCAAGTATTTTTCTAAACTCAATCAATATGCTTTAAAAGGAACAAAAGATCGTAAATTGATTTACTTTGTCATGCCAAAAAACAATTTGAACCTAAAAAAAGCAATTTGTCTTAATTAAACACGACCCTCTATGCCCCCTTACCAAAGAGAATCCTGCCACTGAGGCTGTTGGATGCCTAGGCACTGGTATCTAGAGGGGCTCATACTTGTCAGAAATTAGTTCGGCTACTCATTCTGTTTCATGCGCAAGGTACTTCCTAATGCTGCTAAGAATGAAGAAAGCAAGGATAATTCGTCTGGACTCTTAAAAACTAGTCAGATGGAGAATTTATACAGAGAAAGTCTTAAGCCCTGGGATATGGAAGTGTGCAAAAGTGTCACTAGACGTGGGGAAGAGCTAATGAAAGCACTTTTCTGAATACAAGACCAGACAGCTATTACACTTGGAAAGAGATTTGTGGATTTGCTAGAAAATTAGAAATGAAATATGCAAACAAGTAAAATTTTGTAGCTAGGATAACTCTAAAGTTATCACATAATTGTCTTTCTTGATTTGTAAGCATTATTTTGTTTCCAAGTATCTGCAAAGGTTTCATTTTAAAAAAAAAAAAAAACAAAACATCACCCTTAGAACAGAGCAGATGAGAGCATTGGTTGGCCAGAAGCGATTGACCACATATGTGGGCATTCTTACACACTTATGTGTCAGAGCTAGAAACACCATTGCATATGTATATTGATCAACCTGGGGGCAGCCAGGAATCCTATGCAAAGGGGCAGCAACTCCTGAGACCTTGCAAAGCCAGTTTCTAATCATCCAGGAAAGCTGTGGACATGCTGAGAGTTGTTCAGTTAGAATCAATGACTTTTCTGTGCCCCAGTCACCAAAATTCCTTAGAATTTTCTGGTGATTTTTATTAACTTTGGACAACTAGGGAACAAATGATAATATATACCAGCATTTTCTCCTGAGAACAAGAATTACCAGAATTTGATTTCACACCTGAGTGCCACAGACAGCAGACCATTTTAGGATAATTTCAGACCCCTTCTAACAAAGCTGCTTCCATTTCTCTAACACACAGAAACCAGACTCTGGTGCATTGTCATGTCGGGGTATTTTTATGGAACCTCTCTCCTCCTAAGGGCTTTAGCAAGAATTTCTTCATCACCTACTCCATTTTTTCTTATTTATATCTGATCCTAATCTTTTATTAACCTATCTAAATATGTCATGTCTGACAGGCTATCTTATTTTAAGACTAGAGATTTTGCTGTATTTTTAAAAATAGACTTCCTCCAAAACAGAGTGAAATACACAAAGACCACCTGTGCTTTTGTCAAATGAATTTCCATTTCCTAAACATCTCTCATAAATTATAGAAAACTTTAAAACATTCATATCTTAAATAATGACGCTTTAGCTTTTAAATCATAAATTAAAAAATAGTTATATGGACCTCATCTTGATGTCTTGGTATGTGTCATAAAAGAAAATCAGAAGAGCATTTTAAGGATCAGACGTATACAAAATATACTCACCACACCTAAGAGTCACATGATGAAGTGTTTGCTCTCTAGATTATCCTAGGCAGTGGACGGTTGGATGTAACTTTCATAGTCACATATTCACAACCACATATATCTTCCAAGTAAGCATTCAATAAACATGTGTGAATGAATGAATGACTGGCTTTTATAAATATGAGCCAACTTTATTGTTACCATAAGGATAAAAATATATTTTTGGAACATATCTTCTCTGACATAATCCTTCCTTTGCTGGTTTCTCATGAAAAAAAAAAAGACATCTCAATAGATATTGAGTTACCTGGTGTCTGATTATATATTTAGTGTTCACAATGCATAGGTCATTGTTTACCATATTCTGCTCAATTCTACCATAGAGATACTCCATGGGGCTTTCTGATAAATTAAGTTATAATTAGAAAGTGTGATATTACCTTTTCTTTCTTGCTTATTATATTTAAATCTGGAATGCTAGGAGAAAAAAAGCAAGCAAAGGGAAAAAAGATAAATAAAGAAGACTTTCTTCTGCCTCCTGTTCTTTGACCCAATTCTCAACATTTACCATTTTCATGTGTGTGTGTGTGTGTGTGTGTGTGTGTGTGTGTGTGTGTGTGTTGAGAGCCTTTCCATGAAGACCCCTCAGAGAAACAGGCTGCCTGGGAAGGTCAGATGAATGGCATTTTTGCTGCTCCAATGCTTATTGACCATCCAGATTGAAAGAAGTTCTCCAAATACATGTTGAAACACTGATGCCATAATTTTGGGGTTCAAGGAGTCCCCCAGATTTATAAATCCCAACTTTTGGGGTCTTTTCTAATCTTTAATGAAGAATAATAAAGATGGAACCAAGATGGACAAATTATGAATTATTGACTTTATTTGGGGAGAAATCCCAATTTGCCAAGTCTATTTAAAGAGAATTGGGACCTGGAAAGGCAGACTGGAACATTTTTGTGTGGGAAACATATTTCCAAAAAGTGGAAAATAATGAGAAATCGAAGCTTAAAGAGTAAAGTTAGAATGAAGCTGGAAACCCGTGAGAACTAGAAAAGCTGAGGCTTAGGAAGAGGAGTTCAGAAGGGGCTGCGAACACGTGGAAAGCCCAAGCAACAGGGCTTTAGAAGGTGAAGTTCAAAAGGGACTGCAAATACATAAGCGTTTTGAGGTAAGATTTCGTGGGGCTACGAACACGAACACATAAGAGCAGCCATGCAGCAGATCCCGAGGTTAATTCAGGGACCATGAAACAGGTAAGAGTGGGGACATTGAGATTAAAAAGGGGAACACTCGTGACATCAGCTGCATACTTTCTCCAAGGGGGTAAACAGGGAAAGGGGGAGAACCCACAATGGGATTTCACACATGGCAAATTAGAGACCATCAGACAGAGAGAGCAGAGAGACCAGAACCAGAGACATTAATAGACAGGGTTGGATCTCCCTTCCCCACCTGGGCAAAGGCAGAGTGGAGCTGGGAATCAAGACTCACGTGGGAAGCTCAGACCACACCAGACAGTAGAGGATCTCAGGAACTGGAGAAGGTCTCAGGAAGAAGAGAGAGGAACCCCACCAGGCTGCAACCTTTATAAGGATTAGTTCAGGTAGAAAGATCTCTTTGTCATTTGATCTGGAGGATTGGTCATAGAGACCGCCCATATCTGGATGAGGCTGGGATCATAGCATGTTGCAAGGGAGCATCATAGATCAATATCAGGCCTAATCCAAGTTAGGAGTGTTTATTCTTGCCAAGATGAGAAATCAGGCGTTTGGCATCTTCTTGTGTCCTCTGGGCCTCTCTGTCCCTGGCTGAAACCTGCCCAGCTTTTCTCTATTCTGTCTCAAAACTACTAAGAGAAGAATGCTCCTGAGGTACATTCTCTCATCTTTATAACAGGAGGATTTTCAGTCTCCAGTTGCTATGCTGAAAAATTGACCATACAGAAAAAAAAATGAAATCACATAATTTTCTGGAAATGTATGCAAATTGATATCATGCTATTAGGCAAAATAAGTCAACAGATAGAAAGGCAAATCTTGTGTTTTTTCTCATTTATGCTTCCAAGATTTTTATAAACACATAAAACCACATTTATATAGAGATATACACATAGAAGTAGACATATATATTGATATATAACATGAAGTAGAAGGGTGATTTAGGAAGGAGATTAGCAGGAGGGAATAAAAAGGAAGGGTAAGAGGTGGTAAACATGGTCATATATATATATATATATATATATATATATATATATATATATATATATATATATATATATATAATGAAAATATACAAATACAGAAGAAAATTCAATTATTACTCTAAAAATGTAGCTATGACAAATGACAAAGGAAAGAAATATGCACTAAATATGACTTACTGACGGTGTTTAGAAAAAAGGTCAACACCGCAAGGACATGATATGCATGCTTGCTTGTAATCTTTCCCATGTTTCCCCGTGATTTCCACACCAATGGTGCCAGCTAAATTACTGCAGCCAGGCAATTGTGGTAGGTGCCAAATTGCCTCCCCCAGTTCCTAGGGACCTGTCCAAATCCCAGAACCTGTGAAGGTACTGAAAACAAAGGAATTTGCAGGTGGGTTAAAGAACCTTGAAGTAGAAAGAGTGCCATGGATTCTCTGAGGGAACACAATATTATCATGAGCCATTAAAACTGGAAGGAGGCAAAAAAGTGAGCGAGTCAGGAATGAGACTTAAGAATTCAACCATTATGGCTGGCTTTGAAGACAGGAGATGACCCTGTCTTCTCCCACACACACACACACACCCTTCCTTTTTTCTTTTCTTTCCTTTTTTTTTCCTGCCTGCAATGTGGAAAGCTTGTATCTCCTCAGGGTACACCTGCTGGGAATCTACCCTGCACTATAGTACACGGCTCCTAATTCTGCTGCTGTTTATATCAATGCATGACCTTTTCTCTCTGTACAAGTGAAGTTGCACACAAGAAGTGAGAACACTGCAGGAGTGATTCATTAGTGGGTAGGTGTCCAACACTTACTGGCAAAGTTCCAAGACCTATCACTAGGGAATTCTTTCAGGCTCTTGTAAGGGAATAATAGAATATTGCTAATGTAAGAAAACACTACTGAAGCAGCATATACATGAATATTACTTAAATTTGAAATATTACTAAGACAGAGACAGCAACTGTTCGGGGTCTGTGAACACAACAAATTTTGGGCAAGATAAGAGAAGAATGAGAATGTTTGCTGCTACTTATTTCTTTATAGTTTATGGGGGGCTTCTCTGTACTTCCCAGAATCCATTGTAAATCTGTGGTTAGAGGTCTGGTATAGCTAATGCATCTTGTGACTTAACTTGCTTTGCCAACTTGCATGCTGATTATCATATGCACATCTCTGTACCCAACTATAAAACCCTTTGCCACTTAGGGTTCAGGGCCAATGTCTTTTTGGAGAGAGTCCCATGCTTGGCCCACTAGTACTGGTGCTATTAATAATTAATAAATCCTCTCTCCTCTAGCTGTTATGGCTTTGTCTCTCATTGGCATGGGTGTTTTCTACACCATTCTTTACAACTGTATATCTGTATATATACTAACATTTTTGGACGACAAATTAAACCGTAAGAATAGTAACTGCCAGAGCAAAAGCTGAACCATGAATTTAAATGCTCCAAACATGCAGATCAATGTCCTGCCTCATAGATCAGGGAACCTTTGACCTACAGGTTTTTAGGTTTTGTATTTTTTTTTACATCTCTATTTACATTTCTACCTTTGAGCTGTTAAATACAATGATTCTATGATTTATAGACCAGATGGTGAGGGGAATGGCCCAGGGTCACTGAACTAATATTCTACTGAGTAGAAAATCAGAGCACCTGCAGAATAAAGCAACTCTCTATTAACCATCTGCATTCATGTTAACCAAAAAGAATATTTGGTCTCTGAAGAAAAGGATTTCATTTTTTTT
>PVHP010033990.1:0-19495 GCA_004024765.1 Zapus hudsonius
TACAATGCAATCATAGGACATTCTTTCTTTCTTCTTTTATGTCTTCAGGTAGCTTAGAATAAGGCTCCCTTTATATAGACCACTCATGGAGGCTTCTTTTTTTTTCTATTGAACTTTATTTTTTCAAAGTATTCAAAGGAGGTTTGATGTAATCCCACTCAAGTATATGAATCATTTGCAATTTACTGCCCCAAATTTTGAGTGTTTTCTTTTAGAATTTAGTCAAGGTATCGAGCGCCCACCCACTCCTGACCAATTCCGCCCCCTTTCACTGTGACGGAGAACAGTCAGTGTTGAAACACCAGGACTGGCACAGCCACTCGTGACCCCATCACGCTTTCATCTGTCAAGGTGCCCAAACACACAGCACTGTTGGAATGGCACCATGCATGCTTTCCCCACCCTACAGCCACTTCACCCATGGTGGTGATACATCCCACTCGGCCCCTCCTCTGGGACCTTCCTCACAGCTGGGCTTCACCTGTTTAAAGTGCCAAGCTCATCCTCAACCCAGGATCTTTGCCTTGAATGTTTCTCTAGCCTGAGACAGGCCCCATTCCCATCTGCAAAGCTGAGTACTCCTATGTTAAGAAACACCTGCTCCTCAAAGGCTACTTCCTTAGAGCAGTCTTTTCTGGATTCTCTACCTACACAGCATGGAGGCAGACTGTGAAGCCTCCATGTCTACTTTCTCTGAGGGCTTTACCAGCGCCTAAAGGTATCCAGTTTGTGTAGCTGTGTTCTATTTTATTATCCGCTATGAGCTCTGAGAACCGAGGCCAGTCTCCCTTGTCCTCATCAAAATCTCCAGTGTTCAGTGTGGGGGTTAACACATCATGAATGCTCAATAAATATTGAAGTGCATGTTTGTGAAGAAAATGCTGAGGTATATTACAATTGAGTTGGCATTTTGCCCATGTTGCTTTTAAGTTGGATGCCTCCAAAGTCCCATGATGCTGTAAGGAATGGTTTTTATCCTCTCATCTCTCTGGCCCCTGGGGATTGTGTTCCACACCTAGTAAGTGACTAGTACCAAGTTAGTGAACGGTGATAGTGCAAGGAAGGAGACTCACGTGCAGGGAGTGCCCACCACAGGACACCATCAGCATGCTAACCACAAAACGGCTGGTGTTTGTGGAGGAGGTAGAGAAAAAACAGACAGCTTTGGTGTTGGAATGCCATCCAATAATAAACCCATCAAACTTAGCTAAACATGTGTATATATGGACCTACTTCCTCTTCACATTGGAGGGATAGTTTTCTTAGTAAAGTGTTTGTCTCACTAGTATGAAGACTTGAGTTGGATCCTCAGAACGCAGGTAAAAATGTTGATGTTAAAAATATTTTAAAACCCATAGGTTTTGTAATGCACATTCTCTCCCATCCATAGGTCTCAAAATAATGGCTTCACATCTCACAGTCAATGATATTCTAAAGCAGCATATCAGAGTATTTAGCTGTAATGTGATCACTGCCTCGGGCTGTAATAAAAACAGAATTTCCCCCCAATTATTATCAGTCACTCCCCCTCCATCCTCCATCAGGATAAGACTGAGTGACTTTCATTCCTCACCAGGCAACTAATCATCCTTTTGCCAAGCATTCTTTATAAATGGGATGGAATAAATGTCATTAAGCGTCCTGGTAATGTTCCCCCACTAGAGATCGGGGCTTAATGATCTTGGGGAAAGTCGTGGGCAAGAACATTAAGAAGTACAAGACTCCAAGAGGAGCAGCCATCAGCAGGTTTCGCCCTCCAAGCAGCCCCTCACCTGGCCTGCCTTGTCCACCTGCTGTGCTCTTTTCCTTTGAAAACCTTGAAAAGTGAGCAAGTCTGGATGCCTTCTCTTCCGGGCAAATCCTCTCCTGCCAACCAGTCATGCTTTCCTGAAAGTTTTCTCTGGAAAGGCAACAAAGATGTTCTGCTTCCACATCCCACGGCTGCTTTTCTCATTTGTTTTGATCTCTTTAGAAATTCATTCTTAGCAAACTCTGATTCCCCCTCCCTGACTACCACCATTGCACTCTCTGATTCCATGCATTGGAGTATATCTGAAACACACATTTCAGAGGACCCATGTGGTGCTTGTCTGTTTGGCTTTCTGTACAAAAGCCCACCATGGATCTCATACTCAACAGTGAAAACCTGAAGGTATTTTAGGGATGAAAATAACGAAATAAATAAAACTAAATTAAAAGTTCAATTTCAAAAAGTCAACAAACCCTATATGAAATTATTGTGATGGTTTATACTAAATAATATGTATAGAATCCTTAGAATGGTAGCTAGCATATTTTAAGCACTCTTTTAAAAATTTATTTTTTAATAAGTAGGAACATTATATGTATAATTCATGTGTTGATACCAACATATCCTCCTCCCAGCCCCATTCCACTGAGGGTCTTCCTCAGTGGGGTTGATGGAATTCTCCATAGAATGGAGGGCTTCGAGTTGTGCTAATAGCAAACAGTTAGAGGGGAGGTGTGGGGGGGGAGCAATGCCTCAGGATATTTCTCCCACCATGGCTCTTACAATCTTACAATCTTGCTGCAAGGTTCCCTGAGCCATGGTGGGTGAGTTTTAAGTCTGCTTTAGTGTTGAGCTCTTAGCAGCCTCTGGATTTCTGCTTTGGAACATTGAGTGTCTTCAGTGTCTGTCTCCATCACCCTGGCCCAGCTTGTCTGGCTCCCTGTGGAGGCAGCACTCTTGCTCATCTCTCTACTTCCTCTGGTTTCACCTGGGCTCCAGCTGATGTGTTAGGGTTGCTTCATCTCCTGCCAGGGAGTCGGCTATCGGTTCTGATCTTGTTGGTGGAATTGGGTTGCCCATGGTTCTCACTATCATCTGAAAAATAAAAACAGATTTTCCAATGGAGGGTGAGAGCAGCATAGGTTTAATGAGAAATTGCTAATTTGGTGAAATTATGGTGGGTGTATCCTCTCTTTAGAACCATGATTAGTAGAACTTTCCCCTTGGAGTCCAGATTCTTGGTCTCCATGGGAATTTGCCTTAGATTCCAATTCCAGCTAAGGGTTCCTTTCCACTGAGCAGATCTCTTAGCCAATCAGGAACCCCTTGATTACTCGCCTATGTTGAGTGCCACTGTGCACAGGAGTGTACATCTTGTCATGCTGGTCACTGTTATATAGCAGTGTCCCCTGCTTTCTTCCAACATTGTAGGCCTCTTTCCCCTGGCAGTTCATGTAGGGCTTTCCAGCACCACACAGGCTAACCATCTGGGAACTGGATTCCTTCCCAATTCCAGCCAGGTCTCTGACGTTGTGTGATGACAGCCTGTGATGTCTTCAGCAATAAGGTCTTATCTTTTACCTCGGGCAGGTAATCAAGTGTTTTGACAGAAGCCTGTCTTGTTTTGGGACCTCATAGGTCTCTCTGATCAATAGCTCAAGGTAGGAACTAGCTGATTTCTGGTACTGGGAATTGCACACCAGAAACAATTGTATTAGGGTTAGGCTTCAGCCCACCCTCTTGAGGGCCCTTCTTATCTTAAATACCCCCATATTCCTATAAATGGTTATATCTTTTATTTAACTGTCTAAGAGTAAGAACCCTCTGGCACCAATTCATTTTGTATTTAGGGTGGTACCATCTCCTCCTCCATATGATGGTTGGAAGAATTGAAAGAGAAAATTTGTAAAAAGCACTTAGCCAAGTGGCTGACATTAGTATGTCCCCGGCAAGTGTTACCTGCTGAAATTGATAGCGAGCAAAAAAACAGAGGCATCTGGAAAATTATATTGCCCATGGCAACACTGGTTTTTATTGACAAATTGAAACAGAGTCTAATATTCTCAGTTTCCATACATCTGAAAGAAAAAATATCAGTTCAAGTGACTTATTTTCTCAGAGATTACTAAGTTGTCCCTGCAGTGTGGGGATAAGGGACAAGGCAGGGCGGACTTAGAGCAGACCTCCCTTGCTGATTTGACTAGGTGTCATGGAAAAGAACCAAAGGTATTCCCAAAACCTGCTGTAAAGAGGAAATGGCATGGGACTCAAGGCCTCTGCTTCTGATCCACTGGAAATTCATTTTAGCAAAGAGAAAGGGGAAAGAGAGGGTGACATCTATTGATGGCCAGTGTGTGGTGACATAGCTCAGCAATATAATTGACCATGTGGCAGTAGAGGATAGTTCAGATGGGAGACGAGGAGGCAACAGTGTCAATTACAGCAATGAAGGGTTCTCTTTCCCTTTTGCCCTGGGTGGGGGTGGCTGTCCTGTGGCAGCTGAGGTATCATGGGGAGAACCTTCCACAGATGCTTCTGAGCCATAAAGGAACAGCAAGGTCCCCCCGACTCAGTATCTGCTTTCATGGTGCCACAGGTTTGCAGGACAACTCAGCAGCAAGAGGGCTACACCTGGGTGGGGAGGACACCTCTGGGCTCTCCCTGAAAGCTGGGCTTTTTTTTCTAATACTGCCTCCCTTCCTCAAAACCTGGGACAAGCTCCATGCTCATCCACACTCCACCTCTGCAACCAGACAGCTGTGTCCTCATATAGGTTTTCTGAGAAGACATCTGGTTTTTCTGATTCCATCTTTGGAAGATGCCTTCTCTATCCACGCAGGGTAAGGTGCTTAAGTGGCACCCAGAACCGCCATTGACCATGTCACACACAAGACACCATCACTGCTTTCTTTAGAGATCTAACACTGACCATGAAGTTAAACAATGGCAGAAACATCAGTGTGATATGTATTCTCTCATTTAACTCCATAAGCAGCTGATGGGTAAGTTCTATGGCTACAGTTTGGATCTGGTAGTGTTCTGAGTCTCATGCTGACTACAATTGAACCAGGCCTTTCAGAGCAATCACTTTCATAGCCCATAGTCATTCCAACTTGGGATGTTTTTCAAACAGAAGGGAATCTGTTCAACTCCATTCCTGACAGGACACCTCAGACTCATAAAATTATATCAGGTGGTTTCCTTGACAAGTTGCCCCAAGGCATTCCCAACAGGCTTATAGAGAGGATAGTGATGTACTAAGAAATATATTTTCTAAAATGCATTTGCTCTGGTTATTTATCTCCAGCAGGTTAAAGGGTCAAATGTCTTACTTTCAAATTAAATAAGCTGCATTGCATATTCTTTGTCTATATAACAAGATTTCTGTGAACAGTCTTCTCTCTCTCTCTCTCTTTGTGTGGGGAGTGAGGGGTGGGTGTGGAGAGAGAAAGAGAGAGAGAGAGAGAGAGAGAGAGAGAGAGTTTGAAATACTTGTTTGAGATAACCTAAGACAGGCCTTGAACACTGTATGTAGTCCACACTGGTCTCAAACTCACAGCAATCCTCCCACGGCTCCCTGAGTGCTGGGATTGCAGGTATATACCACCACATCCAACAATCTAATCTCTTTTAAAAGGGAAAGATATTTTGTTTGGTTTTGCTGTTTTATTTTAGTTCTGGATACTATACACACAGATGCCAGTTTAAAGAACTGACTGACTCACATCTCATCTTCAGAGGTAATTTAACTAGACATGATTTTAAAAAAATGTTATTTTTATCAGTGACTCTTCTACAGATGATGAACATAATAAAAATATATAGTAGAAGACTACATTCTATATTCAGAACATGGAGCTCAGTGCTACAGATGCTAAAATAGAAGTGAGACTGGGTCCTGACTCAGAGGGAACTAAACTGAGTTGTCACAACCTCCTCCAAGCCAGTGTAAAGATAATTAAAGACATCTCTGAGTTAGACCCAGGAGAAGGCATCATGAGTGTGTAGCTGGGAGCCAAGGTCTGGCTGGGCAAAGGTTTGGAAGATTAGAAGTGGTTAACTTAATGTTCCAAACAGCATCCAGGCACAGACATCCGCAGCAGCCCATCATCCCCTCCCCCATCACTAGATCCTCACCTTCAAGTGGTTGTTTTGTTTTTTTTTTTTCCAGGCTTAGTCCTTTTTAATAAGCTGTTAAAATACCTGAGGTTAAACAGAGGACCTTCTCAAGGAAGCAGGAAACAAAATGTTGGCAATACTCAACCATTATGTTTTGGTTATTAGATTGATGGCATTTAAAAAAATAGCATGCTCCTTTACTAACTCGGGATTGTTTGTTTGTTTTAAACTTTTTCTTGACAGCTTCCATAATTATAGACAACAAACCATGATAATCCCCTCCCCACCCACTGCCACTTTCCCCCTTTCAAATCCACCCTGCATCATACCCCTCCCCTCTCAATTAGTCTCTGTTTTGTTTTTATATCATCATCTTTTCCTCCCATTATGAAGGTCTTGTGCAGGTAGCGTCGTGGACTGTGAGGTCATGAATGTCAAGGCCATTTTGTGTCTGGAAGATTGCATTGTAAGCAGTCCTACCCTTCCTTTTGCTCTTACAGTCAGTCTTTCTACCACCTCTTCAGCAATAGACCCTGAGCCTCAGGTAGTGTGATAGAGATGTCCCAGTGCTGAACACTCCACTGTCACTTCTTCTCAGCACTATGGTGTCTTGAGTTATCCCAATGGTCACCTGATGGCATTTATTTGTTAAAAAATAAATGAACACCAGGACTAGGAGTATGGCTCTGTGGAGAGCACTTGCTTTGCATGCATGTGGCACTGAGCTCAATTCCCAGCAGTGCAACATAACAGTAAGCGAGGAAGAATTTAACTCATCTTTCTGATGAAACAGGTAACTCCTGATTCATTGGTAGTAGGCATCTCCATTTTTAAGAAGCAATCATTCTGAGCAGTTAGGAGATCTTATGGATTTATAGTAGAACTACTTAGCTAAGAATTTTATGTGTATTTTGAAGTTCATTCCTATCTTCAGTGAGATATTTAGGACCTCTGGACTTCTTAAATGTCCTTTTCCATGAGTTATATGACACTGTCTTGAAGACATTTAGTCATTGAGCTAAAAATCACAGGAGGGGGCTGGAGAGATATCTCAGTCAGTAAAGTATTTGCCTCACAAGCATGGAGACCTGAGTTTGATGCCCAGAACCCACATAAGATGCCAGATGTGGTGGCATGAACCTATAATTCCTGAGGCTTCTCTGGCTAGCCAATCTAGCATAATTGGTGAAATTCAAGCCAATGACAGAACCTGTCTCAAAGAGAGGTAGATGACATTCCTAGGCATTCCTAGGATTGATTCTTAGGTTGAGTGCATGCACATGCAACCACACATGTGTTTTCATATACATATGGACACGTATATACAAACACACATGCACACCACACACCCACACACACAAAATCATATCATTACTTATCTATGAAATGACAAAGCTCTTCTCTTAAACAGGGAAACCTGAGAGTCAGGACAGTTTTCTAGGATGCTTTTTAAATTTTTATTTTATATATAATATAGCAGATTATACAAAAGGTTATACTCTTTATCCTCTTGCCTCTGCTCCTGTTTCCCTGGGACCCTCCTCAGTGATGTTATGGTATTCACTGTGGGGTCATGAAGACCTCACTCAGTCCCTGTGGGGTATTCCTACCTACTGTGTGGCTCTTACAATCCTTCCATCTCCTCTTCCACAATGTCTAGGATGCTTTCTGGTAGTGAGAAACAAGGGCATCCATGATTCCAAGCCAGGCAATGTCTTGTCTCGGGAAGAACGCTGCTCAAATGTCTTTGAGATGATGAATCAGCTAGTCATAATATTAATGCTTGCAATTTGAAACAGAATTGACTTTAATTTCTTGCATGAATTAATTAATAGTTATGATA
Organism: Zapus hudsonius; assembly: GCA_004024765.1. Classification (NCBI taxonomy): domain Eukaryota; kingdom Metazoa; phylum Chordata; class Mammalia; order Rodentia; family Dipodidae; genus Zapus; species Zapus hudsonius. Next base: position 7,713 of record PVHP010033990.1, read on the forward strand.
AATTTCTTTAGAGCATTTTCTGATATTTAATCCAAAAATTAGAGTTCTTCAGATATATGACTTCCTCTTAAAATGGAAAAGCCTGTAAAGATCAAGTCACTGTGTTATTACAATGATGTGAGAATTACAGACTGACTTCTCCTCTGACCTCTACAGTCACACAGCCGCTTGTTGACATGACATCTCACTTGCATATTTAGCAGGGATTTCAAACCCAAGGCCACCACAGTGTGAATGGAACCACCTGCCACCCCAACCCTGATGCAAACAAAAAAACAAACAAACAAACCTACTTATTCTTTCTGGTGCTATTTCACTTTCATTCTTCGTGCAGCAAGTGTTTCTTTTTTTTTTTCTTCCTTTTTTTTTGGTCCATAATGAGTTACATTTAATGGGCAAACAATGGGTTGTCATCCCCAGTTCCCCATGTCCCGTTGCAGCACGTGTTTCTGTGTGACATGGTTTGTTGATTATGTTTCTTCCCACTGTGATGGGACCACCCAGAGAGCAAAGGTTGCATGTGTCTTGTTCCTTGCTCAGTTCTTCCCCAGTGCACTGCATGGCTGAGTAGGTGTCAGAACAAAGTCGCAGATTCATCAGCATTACAAGTGTCTACTAAGGAATTCATACAGGATATGTTAGGGTTCACATCTCGTTAGCTTAGGTTGTCATTTAGTTAGGTGCTCATGGCATATTAACCATAGAAAGAGTGAATTCTCTTCACCAACTGTAGGATAATTGGAAGTCAGACAAATTCATTTGTCTATTACCCCATCAAATGCACCTTCCAGAATGCATTTTCAGTTCCATATAGAACCAGGAAACAAAATCTAAAAGGGAAAATATTTCTGAGTATGTCATACTGAGGCACAGGTGATTCACTGAAAATTGCCTTGGGGCATCTTAATTTGACTGCATTTAACCTCTACATCCACTGCCTCTTAAAGTTGAGGATCATTATGAGTTCCCAGATTCCCAGAATCAAGCACAGAAAAAGTGCCAATGTAGTCATAACCAGAACTCAACCAGGGGATGTGTGTGTGACCCACACGCTTTACAAATTGACCTCAAATCATAAGTGCAACAGGACGTCAGTTACTGTGAAGAGATAAATAGAAGGAAAAGATGCCAACTGGCTTCCTTGTTTGTAAGGAGAGTACAGAGCAAGTGGGAATTTTAGAGCTCAGGTTCTGGAAGCTTCGACTTCTGGAGGCAAATGAATCCTGGGTGACTTCTCCTCACACCCTTTTCAGTGGCTTTTAGAGACAAGATGTTATGATGGCTGTGGAGGGCATAGGCATCCTTCCACTTTCCCCTGGCCACCAAGCCTTCTGACTCACACACGTGCAGAAGTCACAGAGCACACTTCTGGGTTCATCCATGTGAAGCACTTTCACTCCCCACCCAGGGAAGGAACCTGCAGCACAAAGCAGTCAACTTTCTGATAACCTGCCCATCCACTTAGCTGCTCAGTCACAGCAGCCCAGGGCCAGTGGGAGCATTTGTTCAAGGCACATCTGTCTGGAAATCTTGGCATATTCCTTGCCAGAGCACAGAAAGCAAGAGCAAGGTTGGAGGTTCCTCCCCCCAAGGGGCACATGTTCAACTGTTTGGAGTCTTTATAGAGTCAGCCCCTTCCCTATCCTTTGTGGTAGAGCTGAAGTAGACGAATTAATGGTTTCTTAGGTGGCCTGACAAGAGTTCTACTCAGTTCACATCTTTTATGCTTGTATATATATATATATGCATATGTATATTTGTGTGTACATGTGTGTATACATGGACATGTGTGTGGATGTGGGTAGGGACAACAGAGGACAATGCTGTGTGTCATTCTCAATAACACCATTTACTTTTTTTGAGACAGGTTCTCCTGTTGGCCTGGAGCTTAGCAGTTAGGCTAGACTGGCTGATCAGTGAGCCCCAGGAATCCTGCTGTCTCCACTTCTCCAGCCCTGAGATTACAGTGTACATCCCATATCTGGCATTTTCCCATGGGGACTGGGGATGGAACTCAGATCCTCAGGTTTAAGCAGTGAGCACTTGACAGACCAAGCCATCTCCCCAGCCCCTAGGACTTATCTGAAAAGCTCTAAGGATATCGCACAAGGATGTCATGCTCCATACTGTGTTCATTTAATCCCCAAACAGTGAGTACCTGAGTGAGGTTGGCTACTATAATGTAAGTTTTGAGTCTAGCTCCCTTCTGGGTCCTCATGCCTAGAGGAGCACTCACAGCTGCAGGAGCCCAAGGAATGTTAGCGAAGAGGAAGGGGAGGAGGAGAAAGGAAAAACTTCCAACTTCATCTAAACCCTGTTTTTTAAATTAGTATCTTTATTATGAATAATTATATACATTGTATGAGCAAATCTTGTGATGGTGCCTCCATTTCCCTCCTCTCTGTCCCCTACCTACTGGGGTCCGTCCTCAGTGTGCACACTGGATCTGTCCATAGGGTAGGGGTAAACCCTGGTTTTATTCTTAAAAGGAGGCTAATGTTGGCACTTTCCTCATAAGACTGTTTTGGGGATTACATATGAATCCCAAGAAGATGCTGAGGATACTTATAGGCACATGGTTATTACTCAGAAATGTCAGGTGACACCAAGAACGATAATGAAGGGAGAGGAAGAGACTGTGACAATATCCAGAACAGCTCTATGTTGGGCACTGTGTCAGACACTAGGAATCTAAGGATCAATGAAACATGCAGGATTGCATCCTGACGTGCTTCACCTTTTGTGTTTTCATTCAGTTCAAGTTGTTCTTTTAGCTTATATCGTAGAGCCACGGGGAACTGGAAGCATGTTCTTCCTGCTTGTGTTCTGCTCTACTGCCCCTGTGTATAGACTAATGAGAGTTCTACAAGACCTGCTTTTCCTGGTTGATGAGCACAGCCTGGGCATCCTATGAGCCTCAAGCAGTCTCTACGCATCTAGGCATTTTCACTTCCACATGTAAATGCTTATCAGAGAGAGTACCTTCTAACTGAGTCATTACTAAAAGTTCCCATTGTGTTTGATTCTGATGAAAGCACAAAGAGGAGAAAAAAGCTAAAGAAACTCACTCCCAGCTCCTTCCATAGCATCGTCTTTGCCTGGTGTGTCTTCTGCCTCTGGGAGGAAATCCCAGTAATCTTGCAAACTTCCTTCACAGAGGGAATCCCTGATAGCCAGAGCAAGTAAAGCCCAAGAAAACAAAAGACCTCGACTCAATGGATTTCTACAATAAAAGTTTAAAATTGGTTTTCAGAATTACTTCATTAAATAAACATACTTGCATAGACACCTAAAGACTTGGAGAGAAATACCCACCCAAGCAGTCACTGTAATATACCACTTATCTATGGCAGTGGAACTCTTTATCATAAATGTTTGTGTGATCTGATCTCAGATCTTATATATTTCTTTGGTTAGAGGGTTGAAAGATCTATTAACTCATGACTCTTTGCCTCTATCAAATGGCCCTTGGGCATCCCTGCCAATCTTTGAGACTCTAAAGGGGCTGGAGAGATTGATCAGTGGTTAAAGACTCTTTCTTACAAAGCCTGGTAGCCCGTGTTTGAATCCCCAGTACCCATGTAAAGCCAGATGCACAAAGTGCAAAGTGGCATATGTATCTGGAGTTCATTTGCAGTGACAAAAGGCCATAGTATGCCCATACACTATCTCTCTCTCTCTCTCTCTCTCTCTCTCTGTGTGTGTGTGTGTGTGTGTGTGTGTGTGTTACATGCCTTTAACTTGGGAGCCAGAGGTAGGAGAATCCCTACCCTAGTTTTTTAGGACACCCTGAAACTCTATAGTGAATTCCAGGTCAGCCTGGGATAGAGCTAGACCCTGCCTCAACACACACACACACACACACACACACACACACACACACACACATATATATGTTTATGTATATATACATATATATGTGTGTATATACACATATATAAACATACATACACACACATACATACATACATATATACATACTAAACTCTAGGGAACATGTGGATCCATTGATCCTGACTGCCCACTTCCCTTATTCCATACACTGTGGCAGAGCTGGGACTGGACTGGGCTCCATGACTATACTTCAAAGTACCACAAGTGAAAGGTGTGAATGAAAACTTCATCCAGGAGGCAACTGAGGAGAGAGAAGTCTAGTGTGGATAGAAGATATTCTGGATGCCAGTCCACCTCTGACTTGTGTGACTACACTCTGCTGTTTATCTGTAGTACTCTGGAGCTCTATCACAAACACATCCTTGAGGCTACAGACAGCTAGTCACAGACACTCCTGCCCAGCCTCCACCCCCACCACCCTCATTCCAGAAGTCTCCGTTGCTCACTATTTCTTTTTAAAACTGTGGTCAATGATGGTACATGAAATATTGCTTAAACTTGGATAAACTAATAGAAGAATATTCAGCTATTAATTTTGGAAAGATCATGATGGCCCCTCAAAGATATAAAGGAAGAAACAAGACATTTTCAAAAATGGTTTTGCAAGAATGAAAAAATATAATCTTGGTCTTAGACAAATGCTCTCAGAATATTATCATAATGTCTGATTTTTTCCTCTCAATTATAGTTATTTCATGCATGTTATAGATGAAGCTATTGTATCAGCTGGAGACCAATTTTAATCCAAAGATTGATTACACAGTTAGCTCTCCCCAGCTTGCATACCATCCTTTTAGGAAACACTCTCCACCTATTGATTTGCACGAGTGAGGATTTGGCCTGATTCATTAGCAAAGCATCCTAATGATCACATTCTTATATTTAACCTTTTGCTTTAGCAAAAATCTTGAAGTTGCCATAGTAATAGGAAATTTCATCCCTGGAGCCTTCTTCTCCCAGAATGGCCCTGGTGTACTCTCATGCTGTCGAACGATGCCACCTGGGTCAAATAGAGCTGTGATTCCCCCATTCACCATGTTGTCCCAAGATGAGGTGATATTTGCAGAAGGTTCCTCTGCTCTGCTGTCATTACAATGAATGCAACAGCTAGAGTGTCCTTTGGGAGAATTGTCTCTCTGGCCATTTGATGACTTAGAAATTAAAGGAGATCCAAGATGTCATCTAATATTAGTTTCAGACAATGTTTTAGCTGTGGGACATCCCTGAAAGATGGTCATGTGGCTGATGCTTGAAGCCTCTGAGAAGGGAAGTCTAGCTGTGGAGGTCGAGAGCTCTTGGGGTTTCTCCTCTAGAATCAGTCACTAGCCTGCTGATTGCCCACTCTGCTGGGAGCCAACTCATGACTGAAAACAGCTTCCTGCACTCAGTAGACCTACAGAGAATGAGCACCAGGTTATAGAAGCTCACTTGGCTCATACCCTTCAAATAATTCTCCATGTTCATCATCCCCCTCCACAATTCCTTTCTCCTGCTAATCCCTCCCTCCTACTGTCACCTTTGTAACCTTCTCCCTATTCTGAGCCTCTGTCTTCCATATCATTCTGGAACACATTTCTCCCTTACCCTTAGAAAAACTTGGACCTTCCAGTTAATATGCAGTGAACAAATACATCTGCCTTGCTTCCTTCTAATCTGTTCCTTCTTTCCTTCCTCCCTCTCCTCCTCTGAATATTATCATGTAAGGTCTGATTTTTCCTCTCAATTATAGTTATTTCATGCATGTTACAGATGAAGCCATTGTATCAGCCGGAGACCAATTTTAATCCAAAGATTGATTACACAGTTCGCTCTCCCCAGCTTGCACACCGTCCTTTTAGGAAACACTCTTTTATTCCTTATTTCTTCCTTTTTTCCTGTGTAACTCATCCATTTATTCAAGAGTTAACTTATAAAGGATCTAATGTGCTTCCAGCCCTGTCCTAGGTTTAAAGATAACCCTGAACTACTTTCACTGAATTAAGTTTCTATTGAGAAGCAAATTAGGTGAGATTTAAAATAAAACATACAAACTCATAGGTAAGTACAGTGGAAAAATCATGTGTATGTGGGTGTGTGTGTATAGTGTGTATGTAGGTGTGTGTTCATATGTATGTAGGTACATATGTGTGTGCACATGTATGCATGTGTGTGCATATATATATATATATATATATATATATGTTTGGAGACCAGAGTTCAATGTCAGTGTCTCCCTCTATCACCTTCCAGCTTATTTATTGAGACATGTTCTTTCATTGAACCCAGAACTCACAGAATCAACTCATCTAGATAGCCAGCTTGCCTCCAGGAACTGCCTGCTTCTGGCTCCTGAGCACTGGGATTACAGGCATGTACCACCATGCCTAGCACTTAGGTGGGTTCTGGCAATCCAAACTTAGGTCTTTGTGCTTATGCACCAAGTGCTTTATCCACTGAGTCATCTTTACACCCCTGCTTTTCTTTTAAAATGGAATTTGTTCTTTCTCCTGATCTCCAATCCTGTCAATTACAAATTTTCAAGTCAACAAAGTGAGGATGGTGTTCTGGGGTCTCCATATGGAAGTCCACCTTTCCATCACTGTCATGATTTGATCCAGCTGTCTCCCACAAACAAATGAGTGTGTTCTGAATGACCGATCCCAAGCTGATGGCAATTCGGGAATTAGAACCTTGCTGGAGCTGTGTTTTTGGGGCGGGCTTATGGGGGATATAAGCCAGCTTCCCTTTGCCAGTATTTGGCACACCTTCCTGCCGCTGTTTCCAGTGCTGTGCCAGAGGTGATGTCCACCCCTCTGCTCATGCCATCGTTTTCCCTGCCAGGATGGAGTCTCCCCTTGAGTCCATAAGCCAATAAACCCATTCCTCCACAAGCTGCTTTTGCTTGGGTTCTTTCTGCACAACAACAGAATAAGTTGACTACAACAATCACCCTCATTCATCTGCTCCTCTTCTGGAGTTCATGCTCTCTGATCAGATTATCTGTCCTCTTTCAGTTCCCAGATCTCATCCCCATACTCATCAGGATTCTAGAATTGAATCCCACAAGTGACCTTCTAGCTGCAACTAAGATCTTGCCATGAAGACAATGCTGTTATTTTTCTTATGGGCCACATAGGATCACGAAGATCCTTATGAGAGGCACAAATAAGGGTCCAAGGTAGAAAACAAGATGTGATCATAGAAATAGAGGTTGGAGGGCTGGAGAGATGGCTTAGTGGTTAAGACCTTTACCTGAAAAGTATAAGGACCTGAATTCGATTTCCCAGTACCCACATAAAGCCACCTGCACAAGATGAAACAGAGGTTGGAGTGGTGCAGCCCTGAACCAAGGAATGTGCAAAGAATGTGTTCCCCTCTTGAAGGAACCAGCCTTACACATACCTTTAGCTCTACCTCCCCTATAAGAGACCTAGAATTAGCACTGCCCTCTGGAACTATGAAATCATCCATGTTGTTCTAAGCCTCTAGACAGCAATGATTCATTATGTCACTCATGGGAGACTCATCCAATGTACCAGCACCCTACATAGCACAAGGAGGCAAGCTATGACCCTGGTTCTTGGTCCTGCAGGCTCCTACCCTGCCAGGCCTGGATGCTATTGGGTATCTCTGCATTCTGGTCATCCCCCCTCACCACCATCTTTCCCTAGCTAATGAGGATCCATCACCCAGCTGACAGGGGACCTTTGATGCTACAGTGGCATTCATGATTGTGTTTCTGTGGTTTCTCCCAGCACCATGAAGTTGTTGCTTAGAGCCAGTCACAGTTTGTGATGGCTTTGGCAGATCTCTTATGAATAATGAGAGAAGTGCCAGAGTATTCTACAGCTGACCCTTGCTCAGTCCCACTAGCCCACAACAAAAGCTTCATAAGAACTAGCCTCTGGTATGTTTCACTTGGCAGATGGCACAAGGATGTCATGTGTGCTCATGATCAATGTAAAAACTTTGCTGATCAGCTGTCACCAGCATTGTAATGAGGGGACAGGGTGTATCTTGACTACTCTTATTCCATGAGGAGAAAATGAGTTTCACTATTAGATTTGATATGACTCTCTATGAGACTCAAAGGGATGCTGTGACTAGAAATATTGCAGAAGCAGGAGACAGAACCATTAATTATATGAGGAAATTCAGTTTTAGTTGAATGAAAATGTAAGAAAACATGCTCCAAGTTCCTAGGTCAGTTGGCCTTCAAAGCTATGTTTTTAGTTATTTTTCTGGGATGTTTTGGGATCTGTTCACTTCCTCATGGACAAGATCTCTTTGTAATGTTGTCAAGTGAGAAAATAAAATTCTGCTTCTTAAAAAGACTGCATAGTACAGAGCTAAGAATAACACTTCATGGTGTGTAGTGCTTTGCAAGTGATTCCCCAAGATGGGTCTAAGCATATAGGAAGTAAGAGAGATGCGCAAAAATGTTTGCTAAATGACTGAGAAATAAATAGACATGTTTGAAATCAGCCCAGAAGAAAGGGAATGGATAAATCATATATCCTTTTGCTCTTGTCTTTGTTTGCAGAAGATACTAGCCATATTCACTTGTGTTAGAATGGTTTTGGCACATTAATCCTTTGTTTTCAGGTTTAATTGGTTTTTCAAAGATCCTTGTCTTCCATTGCATACCCCACTATTCTTGGGTAATTTGCTAAAATAACTGCAGCCCTGGACCAATCCATTGTGTTTATTTTTTTTTTTAACAATTTGAAACATGCCTTTATTTTCCATAAGTACATTGACTTTACTCAGAAACGAAAACACCCCTGGGTTCGATGACTGGGTATCATTACCGCATGGCTTCCTTCTTCAGTACCACCCATGGACCATGGTGGGCTTCTGTGTACCTCTGAATGAAGGCAGGCACAGGAGCGAGTGCTGCCAGCAAGGAGTTAACAGCAGTGGGCAGAAACGTGAACTAAGGACACAGGTCTGCCTGGGTGGAGGGTTGGGAGGGGACGGGGTGTCACCGCTATGCATTCTGAGAAAGGCTAGTCGGCTTGAAGACCTCACAGAATGACCATTTCTAGGGATTGTTGTGTGGTTGTTGTTGCTGTTAAAGGTGCTCTCAGTAGATTTCCTGTTGCCAATGATCTTCTCTTCTTGGGTTGGCAAGACAGTTGCAGAAGTACAAGGGTAAAAAGCCCATCATCAAGAAGACAACATGGGTCCATGTGCACTAGATGGTGGGAAAGGCTGCTGCAGTCTTGGTTGTGACTTTTTAATGCTCTCCCTAGAATGGATCCAAACAGCTCATCACTTTCATGAAAAGGCCCTACTTTATATTTTAACCTGAGGTGGAATCCAGTTTGTGGAAGGAAACACCCCCTTTCTGGGATCAGCAGGTTTCTGTGACCAATGTTAAGCATCGCATGGTGTCCTGAAGTCTGGGTACCATTTGGAAACCCCTAGTCTAATGCAATCCTTTAGAAAAAGGCCAGAATTTTCCCTCTGGGCTGTGGTCATAATAGTATCCCCTCTGCCACGTAAAGATCTTCTTTTGGTTATATTACCTGAATAGAGTACTGACTGTAAACTAAAAGACCATGCAGAACACACACACGTGCACACACACACACACACACACACACACACACACACACACACGCATACACACACAGCCTGTATCCACTATTAAAGATGGTGGTGAACAGAGAAATAAAAGATACAAAAGAAATAAATACAAATAACTTCCTGCCAGTCCACTTAGCATTTCAACCTAGCAATGTCATTTGGCTAGTAGAGCCATTCCCTTATCCTTGGTCCAGACTAATTATTGATTACCTGTCCTTCATGATGACTTACAGTTTGAGGTACACAATGCATCAGTTTGCACCCTGCCCCATCTCAATAGCCCCCAGCATGTGAGGAGAAGCCAGCCAAACCTATGATCTGCCTGATCTGCCTGAGTAGCAGTTAATATTTCCTCATTCATGATATTAGCTCAGTAATAATAAGATGATAAGCTTTATTTTGGCTTATAGTTTGAGGGAATACAGTTCATCATGGTGGGGGGAATGGTGACAGAAAGATAAGTTGATTGGCAGAATTGAATCCGTAGTCTAGAAGAGAGAAGACAAAATGTGGGAACAGGCTACAAAACACCAAGGGCCACCCCTAGTGACCCACTTCCTCTAGCAAGGATTCACCTCCAAAACATCCCACAGCTTTTTAAAACAGTATCACCAGCTGTGACCAAGTTTTATGACACATGAGCCTATTGGGAACATTTCACATTCAAACCAAAACAATATGCAAAATACTAAACTAGATCCTGGGAAGCAAAGAATAGACCAAGTTCTCATCCCCTTGGACAAGGAAGACATTGCCCTGGTTCTTTCATTAATCAGGATTTGGTGACCTGTAGGTGACTCATTGTGATGGTGAATTGGGGTTATTGATTCGATTGGGTTAGGAGACACCAAGGACATTAATGATGCTTATCTTTGGGGATGTCTGTGAAGATGCTTCCAGAGAGGATTAGCTGAGAAGGTAATGACCCATCCTGAACATGAATAGTGCCATCCAATGGGCTGGGGTTCCTGGCTGCATAAAAAGTGATAAAGGAGAATTCTAGCTGAGCACAAGCATCCCTTTGCTTCTTGGTCTGCTGAGATGTGAGCAGGTGAAGAATCCCAGCTGCACTCTCCCATCCCCACAGAGTCACCATGTTCTTATCCCCTTGTATCTAATAAACCCAAACAAACCTGGTGACATATATCTGTAATCCTAACATTCAGGAGACAGAAGCAGGAGGATCACTATCAGTTCAAGCAGAGCCTGGTCTACGCAGTGAATTCCAGGCCAGCCAGGGCTACATAAAGAGAGCCTATCTCAGGAAAAGAAAATGAGAGGAGGAGGAGGAAAAATAAACCGTTTCTCTTAAGTTCTTTTGTCAGGTTTTTGGTCACAGCAAGCAATGAGAATTGTAGCATCTCAGAGCTTCAATTTCCTCATCTTCAGAATGAGGGAAGCAAGATTCAGCCTGTCTTCTCTTTACGACTGGTTGAGTGGATCCAGACAGTCAGCAAAAACAGGAAAAACACCAAAACATCAGCTTTGTGATCTGCAACTCAGTGTCTTTGTAAACACAGGCAGTCATTTGTTATTGTAGAAATAAATGACCTGCCAGCAAAGCACAGTGACTGTCACACACGGAATCATGTGTGGCTTGTTACTTCCTACACACACCTTCCAATGGTAGCAGAGGTGCTTGGCCTCATGGCCCGAAAGTAAAAGAAGTCTTTTACTTCCCTTGTCATAAGCTCAGGGATAAGGTAAATCTTTGACTCAAAATAACTGGGACCTGAAGATACATTAGCCTACAAAGAGAGAAGGGGTACACTGGAGCCCAGCAGTGTGCACCCAATGACTGATATAGGCAGTCAGGGCTGATGGAGGCTCCGTGACTGTACCATTAGCTCCTGTCATGTCACATTATGCTTGTTTATGCAGAAAGCATGGAGCAGACGAGAGTGTTTAAATGCCTTTTATTACTTGCCATCACGATATTGGTAATAATTTGTAATGATTTTTTTCTCAGTGCAAAACATGCTCTTAATTTTAAAATATAAATGACACTTAGAGGCTCATTGGAAAGTGTTTCCTGTGCGTATGGTAAATCAATCTCTTTTCTTGCTTCTTTTTCTTTTATTTCTAGCAAAGATAACATTCAGAGTGTGATCTGATGCACTTTATTTTATAAAGTGAAAGGTATCCCAAAAGTGCTGTCCCTCCACAGTACACAAGTCTAGTGTAAACTCCATTACCCAAAAGACATCAAGAGGGTTCTGACAATAGTCCTGTCTTCTGAATAGGTGAGCTCAGGTCCCACCTTGGAACTCGGGTTAACAAGACTTTTCCAGTAGCTAAACTCTCTCTCTCTCTCTCTC
>PVHP010033991.1:0-19333 GCA_004024765.1 Zapus hudsonius
AGCGTACCCCAGGACTCAAATAAACACACCAGCAGATGCAAAAGCAAGAGGATTATTACTCTTCGGCTGCGTAGTCGGGCTCCCCAGACAGATGGATGCCAAGGAGCCCAGAGGAACAAAGGCTCAGGGTATATATAGACAAAAACCACAAAATTATAATACAGTTTAGACCATAGGACATGTTATATTTCCATTGGCTCTTTGTCCCTATCTGTATATTCCTGATTGGTCACCTTATTGGAGCCTGAAATTTGCATCTATATCTCATTCTAGGGTCAGCCCATATTCCAGGAACAGCCATGAGCTACCTTATATGGAGTGTTTAATTTTTACTCATTTCCTGGAATTTATGACCAGCGCCTTTTTAGAAGGGGAGGGGGAGTGAGTCATGGGAGGATTCTTAGTCAGCTTTATAAAATAAAGATTCTTCAAGAGCAAAAATAAAACAGGGACTAGAAAGTGGAATCTGGGGCTCATGTGACCTAGTGTGCAGAATAGCAGAATTAACCATTAGGTTCCCAGAGAGCATGAGCCAGATCTCCAGAGAAAGCAGCTCCCCCCCATGTGGTTAATCCCACAGGGGTCAGCTGACCTCCGCCAAAGGTATAACATACTAAAACCTACATGAGATGATGACCAGGTACAGAATGCTTGGTTGGCACATGGGAGGCTCATGTTTAATCAATGGAGAGCTCTATACCTTTGCCCAGGCCTGTCCTTTCTCCTGCTAACACCAACACTCACAGAACAGCAGAGGGAAATCAAAGGCCGGACCCCACTTGAACCAGGGTCCACTCCCACCCAGTGCCCAACACAGGTGGAAACATACTTAGAAGAGTTTAGTCATCTGCAGGCCACAGATCAAAGAATCTTCAGTAAAGTCTTCCTGAGCACATCACTCCACACCAAACTTCAGATCCAGAAAGCAATTGAAGATAAAGTTATATTCTAACTTCCTTTTTCCTGAAGACTGGGTCTCTGGTTTTCGCTGTGGAATTTCAGCTGCTTCTCTGCTTAATTTTCAGAAGGAAGACTGAGAGATTGGTTAGATTCCAAGCCTGTCTTAGCATGACATTTATAAATCCCCACCAGCTTGGAGCACTGGCCTGTGGATGGCCTTTGGGACAGTGATGAGGTCAGGGGAGCTAGTCTGCCAGCTCAGTTCTCACTGAACTGGTAAGCAAATCTGTTGGAACACTATAGAGCAAACATATATTGAAAACCTAATCTTTTCTGGGCACTGGGCCAAAATTGTGTATGGTTAACATAATAAGGTCACAGGAAACCAACATTTAAACAGTAACATTGAGTGAGAGAGGAGAAGAGCAGAGAGGATCAGCTCAGCTGGGTAACAGGGAGGCAGGGAAGGTGAGGCAAGGCTGGAAGAATAGACCAGCTCAGTCATGAGCCAAGAAGTGGCACTCAGAACCCTGGTACACTGGAAATGACCTGCTCTGGTTCACAGTGCCAAATGTTACAAGTGCAGGGATTTTGTGATCCAACTGTTAAACATAACCATGATGAAAAATTATCCATGTGGAAAACAGCATGTTCCACAAAATAAAAAAGGTAAACATAAAATTACATAGGCTCGCTTACTTACCTGGCAGGAGAAATAATGTGGGCCAAAAAAAAAAATTACATATGCTCCAACAATTCTTTGGGATATGTGTCAAAGAGACTTGAACTCTGAGCAAGTATTTAAACCTTCCTGTGCACCACAGAATTGTAAATAAAAGCATGTGGGAACCTTCCAGATGGCCATCAATGGAAGGTGTGTTGGTCTATATCTAAATACCCCCACAGGCTCATATGTCTGAATACTTAATCCCCACTGGTAGTGCTATTCCAGAATGTTGTGAGAATTTTAGGAGGTAGAGCCTTGCTTCAGGAAGTGGGTCACTGGGGGCCCTTGAGGTTTCACAGTCCAGCTTCCCTGGCTGTTCTCTCCATGCTTCCCGGATGCTGGTGTGAGGATGTCACACCAGCTTCCCTCAAAGGACTTTGCCCTCTGGAACTGTCAGCCTTTTCCTTCTATGAGTTGCTTCTGGTAGGGATTTTGTTCCCAGCAAAGGGAAAATAACTGGTCCAAATGGATAAATAAAATGATGTAATCCTGGTCATGGTAGTGTGTGTTCGCATGTCTCTGTGTGTGATAGTCATGGTAGTGTGTCCATGGGTCTCTGTGTGTGATGAAATGTTATTTAAAAAAAGAAGAAAATTCTGCAATATGAGAAAAATATGATTAAACCTTGAGGATATTATGCTCAGTATAACAAGACAGTCACAGAGGAAGAACACTTCATGGTTCCCTTTAAGTAGTTACCTAAAACACAGCTTTTTTAAAATCTTAAATATATATTTATTGTCCATAATGTGTTACATTATTCAGTGGGCAAACAATGAGCTGTTATGCCCAATTCCCCAATGCCCCCCCTCCCCATCCCCAATCAGCTGGATATCCTCCTCCGTGTACCATCTAGATCAGTCCTTGTGGCAGGGGGCCCTGGATAGCCTAGTACTCAGCCCGGACCTCCTGGCTCAAGTGAAAACACAGCTTCTTAAACTGAGTCACAACCCCATATAGAGATCATGTACCTGAATGTGGCAATCATGAAACATCTGACAATGGTAAAAGATTCTGAATGAGCAGTGTCTAAAAATTAATTCAAAATCTCCCATACTATGAATTTCAAGAATTTTTTCAGGCTGTGCTTGCCTGTAGGAATTCACTGTAGGCTTGTTTCTGAACAGAGAATTTGCACTTTGCAGTGTGTGACATCCCACCGTGTACTATCAACATGAGCTGCCTGAAGCACCTTGGCTCCCATTCAAGGTGAATGCAATGAACTGTCGTGTTTTTCCTGTGCACACAAAGTCTTCTGGTCTTTTAGCAACATAATGGTTTAATTATAGGAAACAAAACTTTCAATATGTTTCTACTGCCATTGCATCAAATTATATCTTTGGATTGTATTGTGCTAGAATGTTTGACTTTAAAAATTGCTGTCTGATGCTGAATTAAATTTCATAAAAAAAGTCACTGGATGATTTTTGGTTTGGGATTAGCATAGAATTCCCAACAAGCTCTGAAATTGCCCTAAACATACTGCTGATATTTTTATACTATTTGTTTATGTTAACTGGCATTCTAAGCACCAATGATTATAAAATTAAAATATCGATCAACTCTGACAAAAAAAGTTAAAATGCTGTACACTGGCAGAATCAAAATATTCAGCCAAGACTTAATTCTTTATATAAAAATAAGTAACTATATCCATCTAATTATTATCATAATTTGCTTTCATTTTTAAGTGATAAAATTATATGTATGTCAAAGAATTGTCTCAAAATGAATTTCTTTATGATTATCATCAATAAATATTTGATATATATATATCAAACCTATTTACCTGTGGTCACATAAAAATTTCTCACATAGAAACGGTCACAGGTGGTAAGAATTCAAGAAGCCCTGATCTAAAATAGGCACCTTCATTTTAAAAGATCCAGAGGGACAGGAAAATAGAATTCTACTCAACATGCACAAAATTTCACTTCTACTGGACAAGTAAGTTCTAGAGAGCCGATTTACAACCTGTGGCTGGAGATACAATACCGTGTTACACACTTAACAATCTGCTAAGAGGCTGAGCATGTGGTATATCCCAGGGGTCTGAAGGTTGACCCAGGAAGATAATGAGTTCAAAGCCAGCCTGGGCTATATAGTAAGAACCTATCTCAAAACAAAACAGATATATGAAAAGGAATTCTTCCTTTTTTCACACAAGGATACTGTTAGCAGAGACCATCTTTGCAGTAGAGGAAGCCCTCTGCAGACATCAGAGAGTTTCCCACCTCCAGAACTGTAAGTGATGAATTTCTGCTCTCCTTGATTTACTCAGTATAAGGTGTTTCTTATAGCAGCTCAAAAAGACTATGACATATTTGCAGAGTACATTTTGTCTACCCGAGCATCTATTCACAGCCATTGTTTCTATCTTGTGGGGTATTTTATACTAGGGCCAAGAACATGAGTGTGCAAATGTTCCGATCCCTGTTTATGATCCCTGTGTATGTGTGAGCAGAGGTGGACATGTGAAATCCTGAAGCCAGCCTGCTTTTGATGCTTAAGAACCCCCCCACTGCTTCCCATAACCACCCTATCATTTCATATCCTCACCAGCCACACACAAGGGTTCTTACTCCCTCCATCCTAGCCAATGCCTGCCTTTGTTCCTTTCTCTGGACAGCAAAGAAGAAATCAGCAGGGCTGGAGAGATGGCTCAATGGTTAAGACACTTGCCTGTAAAACCCAACGACCCAAGTTCGGTTCCTCAGTGCCCATGTCAGCCAGATGCACAAAGTTGTCATGCATCTGGAGTTTGTTTGCAGTGGCTGGAGGTCCTGGTGCACCCATTCTCTCTCTCTCTCTCTCTCTCTCTCTCTGTTCACAAATAAATTAAAAAACATATTTAAAAAGAAATAATCATGGATTCAATGGCTTTATCTAATAACTTATGATACTGAGCATATTGTTGTGTTAATATATATAATTTTAAGCCAATAAAAATGTTAGAAAAAAGAAACAATCAACAGACTGAAGAGACAACTTAAAAAGCAATAAGGAACACACAGCGGTTCCAGGACTCAATAGTATCTTTCCAGGTCCAGACTGAAGAAGGTGACAGAGAGGATGGTTGGGAAAACAGTGAAGGCGAGGAAGGCAAAGGTGGCAGATGTAGATTTTCATCCCTTTTGGGATGGATGGATGGCCTTGTGCCACACAGGACTATGAAGGAGACCTGTGGACTTTGTTTGTGTCTCATGAATGAATCCACCGAGCACCAGGCTCTGAGTTGCGTACTGTCACACCTTAGCTCAGTCCTCATAACACTGTGAGAACAAGCACAATTGTGCTCAGTTTTTGAGATATTGATAGATCCCTAAAAAGATTTTTTGCATGCCAACATCAATGAGGGACAGTGTTGTCTAGGAAAGAGCACATCTTGGCCAGAGTGTTCACCACATGGACTTGAAATGTGTGTTCTTTCTTTGATCTATGAAGTAAGGTTTTTGTTATTAATGCTTTCAGCTTTCATAAGATTGTGTGCTTTTTATCTGCAATTAATTTTTGCTTTGCTACAATGTGGCTGAAGCATGCAGCTTCTGTAATTTTCTACTTTGACTGGGTTTCCAACAAAGTAGTTATTATTCACTTACAATGCTCCCGTCTTTGTACTAGGCAGTGGGATCCTGAAAGTAGTCTGTGGATGGTGTTGAATCATATTGGTTCAGTCATTTGTGATTTGTCGCATTTCTGCTGTTTGAATATAAAATGTCCTCGGAGTCTCGTGTGTTTGAACACTTGATCCTCCAGATGCTGGCACTGTTTGGGAAGGTTCTAGAGTCTGCCTTCCCTGTCATGATAGGTACTTCTCCTCAAACTGTAAGCCAGAATAAAACCTCTTCTTCCATAAACTGCTTTGGGTCTGGAGTTTCATCCCAACAATGCAAAGGAAACTGATATGTTATCCACAAATATTTATAAACATACATGTGTTCTGCTTATAGTTCAGCTGTATATATTCAATATGTATTAATTCAACCTATTAATGATAATCATTACATCGGTTGCATCCTGTATCACACCTTTTGTTGTTAGTCTACAAGAGCTTGAGGATTTATGTTCATCCTCCCAAACATTATTTTACAAGGTTCAGATTTTAAAATATTTTAATATTCAACTCTTTAATGTTTAAGTGTTTAATTTTCAACAATGTAAAATATTCAGATACATATTCCTTTTTATGGGTCGTGGAAGGGAGTTACATCTAATTAATATTAATAATGATACTGGGATGGACAGATTGCTCAGCGGTTAGATGTACTTCCTATGCAAGCCTGAGGCCCTGAGGGACCTTCAGAGCACAAATCTCCAGATCCTACATAAAACAGCTGGGTGTGGCTTCATGCTCCTGTAACCCCAGTCCCACAAGGGAGTGGAGAATCAATGAAGTCCTGTAAACAGTGAAATGAGATGTCACTCAAAAACAAGACCAGGCAGAAGAGAAGAGGAATGAGATACTGTCCAGCTCTTGCCACCAAAGGTGATGCCAGCAGCAGGTGGCTGTATGGGGTACCACAGGGCACATACATGGGCATATACCACACATATCATTCACACATACCACACATACACACGAAAGCACAGAAACACCCATACACACACATGCAAACATAGATTTAAAAATAAATAAAATAATGATACTATTGATTTAATATTTGCCCACCCATTGCCTTTGTAAATATGATCACGGATTTCAGATCTCCATTATGATTATTAGTGGAATAAATTACCTTAAAATAATGTCCTACCAATATATATATATATATATTATGTATTCCACATCATTTACAGCATTCTTTTATTCTGTGACATTTTAGTTCCTGAGTTCTTATTAATATTCATAGCTTAGTTGAAATACTTCAAGCTATGAGCACCACTCCATTCTCCCATCCCCCATCCCTACAGGACTTAGAGTCCTCTGCCTGCATCCATATATACACGACCTTTTTTAAATGACTTCTTAAATAATTGGCTTTTTCTGTTACAATCTCCCCCTTTCCCCCTTAAACTATGTTGAAGTATTTTTTTGTTTTTTTTTCTTTGCTCAATTTTTTTCTCATTATGATCACTGGAATTTAGTAAGTTTTCCTTTTCCCTTCCACAGGAAAGTATCAGGCTCACTTGTTTTGCTTTCTGCCATTTTAGATAACTGTTGTCTGCATATCTCCTGGGCTTCGTTTTAGCTCTGAATGTAAAAAGAAGTTACTAGAATAAATCTAGATGAATGTTTCAATTATATTTGTCCACCATACAATGGGACTGTTTTACATGCAATTACATTTTTTCTTGGGATAACTTTTTCTGTGCTTTTATTCTGTTTGCCCAGTTCTCTTTTCATAATGTTGATATATATTTGAGCTTCCAAATCTGATTGCTATGTCTGTTTTTACTCCCAGCCCCTCACCTATTTCTTTTTCTAGAATAATGTCCTTGTATTTGTCTTCCATCTCTGTTCTTTAGGCCTGTGTCTGTGATCTTTCCCTAACTTGCAACACTGAGGCTGGCTTTTCCTATCATCATTTCTCCAACAGAGCATTTTAAGAGGAAGACAGAGGTGAGAGAGTCTTGTTCTTATATTCCAGCCTCCGATGATCATCACATGCTCTCTAGTCCCTGGAAAATGCGTTCTGGTAATTGATGTGAAATGAAACATAGACAGAAAGCATGGTGTGTGGGATGGAGGCTAAAATTCCATGTGGCTAAGACAGTTGTCAAGGAAACAAAGTCCACATCTGACTTGTTGACGCTCCATTCCAAGGATTTAGAAAGAACGGGATCAGTCCATATCAGACCTAGAAGATCCGGTTGGCATCAAGTGACATTCCAGATAAGAGCAGGGCCATCAGAGAGAGGGCTGTGGTCAGGGTCATCCTGGACTCACTCTGATCCCACTTCCATTACTCACATTCCAGTATTTATTGGCCTTTCTTGATTCATAGCCTAACGGTAATACACGTTCATTTTTTATCATATTTTCTTGACACCATCGTCACCCAGGGTACCTGTACATCACTGTTTCTTCTCCCTTCCATACCTGAAATGCAAACCACAACCCATCTCAGGTGAAAAATTTTATGGCTTCATCTTACCCTCGGTATTTGGCAAGACTTGGTATGGCCTGCCAGGCCCCGCTGCGTGTGGCCCTCACCCCACATATTCCCCTGACTTTCTTCTCCTAAATGACCATCATCTTTCATTCTTGCCTCAAGTTTAGTGACAGTCTGTTCCCTCTGCTGGGAACACACCCTTGCTGATCGTTTCGGATGCCACCTTAGCTCATCCTTGACACTCACATGGGTCTATTCCTCATCTTTGCATTTATAAATTACCTAACTGTTCAACTACACCCCATGAATCATTCTTCTAAAGTCTGTACTAGGTGAACTAAAAGAAGAGCTCACTGTGGTGAGGGGAACAGTGACGCCTGAAGTGATACGTCCATGTTCCAAAGCCCAGAACCTGTGACTGTTACTTATCTGGGAAACAGTCATTGCAGACATGATTAATGACCATCTTTCATTACACTAGTGAAACCTCAGTTCAATGTCAAGTAATTTTATAAGATGTGTCTCCTGTTCACACAGAGGAGAATCAGAGGCTGAAGCTGGAATGACGGGCCCATAAGCCCAGGAAGCCTGCAAACTGCAGAGTTGGAGGAGGAGGGATGTCTCCCCTAAGCCCCTGGAGGAGCATGGTTCTGAAGGCAACTGGACTTCACAGTTCTGCTCTCCAGGACTTGGGAAGAATGTATTTGTATTGTTTTAAGTCACAGTCTTTGAGTGATTTGTTATGGTAGCCCTTTGAAGATTAATACATGGACATCTGGGTAACAGGTATGCATGGATTTACAGGGACAGTTATTCCGAATTTCATTTCATGCTGACCTTTGAGAAGTAGCTGAGCCCAGGCTCAAGCTTGCTCCCCTCTTCTCTTTCCTCTTAGAAGGCTGTTTGACTTGTCTTTATATATACCTAGGCCAAGGCACTTATGTTTTTTTACTGGACTAGCAAGACAGCCCCCCAACTAAAACCCACGGTTCATTCTACTCCAGTAGTTGGAGTCTTATGTTTCTTAATATCAATATAATCTGAATTTTTTGCTGTCTTTTCTCTTTCTCTCTCTTCTCTGTCTCCCTCTGTCTCTCTCTTTCTCTTTCTCTCTCTTCTCTTCTCTCTTTTTCTCTCTATCTCCCATATTTACCTTCCTTACACAGCTGCAGTTTTCTTGGAATTAAACTGCACAGCCAGTGTGCCCTGTCTCAAGTGGAGAGCCAAATTTCATTACCAACTGGAGCACTTTAAATCAATATTTGGACATTTAATGATTTTTCTCATTTTATTTGAATACATTAGAGAAGTCTGATAGGTCTATTAGGGGCCCTGTGATTAACATCTTCAAATCAGCAAAAGGTGCCAATTTAAAAAAAATGTCTTGGTTTAGCCCCACCATAAAAATCTGCATAATTTAGCAATTATTTTCTCATTTTTAATATATATATTAAAAAGTAGTTTTAAGTGTTTAATTAGAAGAGCAAGCCAACATATTTTAAAGTGAACTACGCCTCTCCATAGTATAGTTGAGTAGGAAATATTTAGGGCCAGCTCCAATTTGAGAACTAGCCCCAAGCCATATTTCTGTCCAACCAGCACAAGATCCTCAATCATCCTGCAAGCCCCTCTCGTTAGGAACCAATTTCCCACTAATCAGATGAACCCGAGTCTCCCTTAGAGAGTGCAATTCATGAAGAAGCTATCTCCTTCAAACTCCGTCACTTTTTAAGCCTCACCCTCAGAGGCAGAAATCCTGGAAGCTTTCTCGGCTGTATTTATTTTAGGAAGTGCTAACCATTTTCTGTTGTCTTCTTGCACAAATTAAATTATAACAACCCATATATGTGAAGATGCCATAATAAAAACCCATTACAATGTATACATTCTTGAAACACTAATTTAAAACATGTGAACCAGCTCTGACCAATACAGGGTGATTCAGCATCTAAACAAAGAAACAAATTAACAAACACGAAGAATTATAAGTTAGGATGAGGGATATCACCCATTCAGCCTTCCTAGCTTCCATTATTCTGTGCCTATGAGGTAGTCACACCTAACAAGGACAAGCTCATGACTAAGTATAAAATATAGACAATTGTCACATGTTTACTGGACTCTTGGACTTATGTTCAAAGGGTTTGAAGGGGCATCAGCCTAACAGGTCATATGAAAGCAGTGGGAAGGGAGGAAATGAGAGCCTGCTTTGGCAGAACAGGATAGTGATATAGTAAGATACTGATATATGGATTCTGGCAGCCACAAAGCATCCTGGAGAAATACATAGTGGTTACTTGGTCTTTCTCTGTTGGGCTGGAAGATACAGAGCTAGGAACAGGGAAGACAACAGTGGATAGAACTGTTGTTGAAGTTCAACAAGGCTGGCAGGAGTGGTTACGGGTTCTCAGCAATGGTTCCTTGTAATGGGCACATAATATGTGGTTGGGTAAAGCTTACTTCATGATGTGGGTGGAGAGTAGGATCCCATAAATCCCCCTCAGCTGTCATCATCTATGAAGCTGGTCTTCACCATCATCTGCCTCCTTCCTCTAACTTTGGCCCATCACCCACGATTCACCCAAGATTCACCCACGATGCCTGGCTCTCCCTGTGACTCTGGTCCATCACCCACCATGTCTGGCTCTCCCTGTCACACTGGCCCATCACCCACCATGCTTTGCTCTCCCTGTGACCCTGGCCCATCACCCACCATGCCTGGCTCTCTTCCTTTGTCCGTTATTTTGTCACATGTGCCTTTTCCATGTAAGAGCCAATTTCTACTTTTTCCTTCCTCATTTAGAAGCAGCCATTTCTAAGTTGTTTTTGATCCTCCTAGTCCCTTCCTCTAAACAAGGCTACTCATCATTCCTCCCAGTGTGGAAGAGTGACACATTAATACAACCACCAAACACCAACAGAAAACAGGGAGAGTCTGGAGTTCCATTAAACTCATCAGGGGAGAAAGCAACAGGAAGCTGCTGTCCAAGCAAGTAGAGGTGCTTCAGGTGAGCAGGTGGCATGGCTAGATTTTGTCTATGACTCAGCTATGCTAATCTCCGTGTGGTGAGCCCATGGATAGTACGCAGATATTTCTTTAGGAAGCTATAAGCATTATTAGGGCAGAGAATTGTGGTTATGATGACAGACCAAAGATAGACATGGTAGCTCATACCTTCAATCCCAGCACTAGGGAGGCTGCAGTAGGAGGATCATCATGAGTTCAAGACCAGCCTGGGCTAGAGTAAATCCCAGACCAGTCTGGGCTAGAGTGAAACCATAGTTTAAGAAAAGGGAAGGGGCGTGCCCTTCCTTCCACTCCCACCTCCCGCTGCCATCCACCTCTCTTCCCGTTCCCAGGCAGGTAGGCCCCTCCTCCAGCCCACCCCTGGCCTTGTAAAACCTTCCTTTTGATCACTCACACCTCCCTGTGCCACACACCTCTCCCACTTCTGGGCAGGCCCCTCTGCTGGCTCACTCTTGGCTTTACGCCACCTTCCTTCCCCTTCTGCTAAAAATTCTACTCCAGCCACAATTCTAGGGTTTGGCAGAAAGGAGCTATACATCTAACCACCTGAGACACTTTGCCAAAGAAGGAAATCACCACTCTCTTCAGAGAGAGATCATAAAAGCAATTAAAAAGACAAGAATCTACAGAGTGGAGAAACCAGCACCTGTGCACCCCAGCCTGTCACCAGCCCAGATCTGCTAGCATACCTGTAACATCTGCAACTCACATACCCATGGTTACAATGCTATCCCAAACCAACCAGAACAGAACACTCACTGAAAACCCAACAAGAACCTATATTGACTCCCACATTAAGAAAATTAGACCTTTATCCAGAAAAGTGAAGAAACCAATGCAAAAAAACCCCACAACACATCAAGCTGAGAGTCCCTCACAAAGGCCCCTCTAGTCCCATGATGTAAGATGCTACTGAATATATAGGAGAAACAACAGAATTACAATCCCAAAATGAGAACAACCTCAGATCATACTGGCAATGATACCCTGACCAAAATATTGGCTGAGCTGGAAACTGTCAAAAAATATGTAAATGAAATGAAATTCTACAACACAAGCCTTGCCATCAGACTCAACTGAGAAAAATCAGAGCGACTTCAAAAGTGCATTAAGCAAATTGAGGGTAAACCAACTATGTGAGAAGCTCGACAACCTGCTGATTAAGTTTCATGAGGACATAACCAAATTTAAGAACAAATTCCAGGAAACTGAAAAAAAAAAAAAAAGAAAAACTAGACTGGAAACTGGAACTCACCAGAGAAATGGAGACTATGAACAAAAATATAACAGAAATCAAAAATCAAACAGAGCTTTTAAAAGCCTCTTTTGAATTCCTCAGTCCCAGAGTTAATAACCTGGAGGCCAGATTCTCAGACCATGAAGACAAGACAGAATATATAGGGATTCCAAAACCTTCAAGAAATTTAAAAAATATGTGACTCAAATGTGAGGGATCTGTGGGATACCCCAAAGATAGCAAATATCAGGATCATGGGGATTCCAGAGGGAGTAGAAACCCAGGCCAAAGACATAGTGAAGATATTCAACAAAATTATTGAAGAAAATTTTCCTAATCTCACAAGAGAAATGCTAGTTCAGAGGCCCACAGAACTCCAAACAGACAAGACCAAAGAAGGACATTTCCAAGATATATCTTAGCAAAATGCTAAGCATAGAAAGCAAAGGCAGAATGCTCAAAGCAGCAAGAGAGAAACAACTCAACACATAAAGGAAAACCCATCAGACCTCAGACTTCTTATTGGATACCATGAAAGCAAGAAGATCCAGGAACAATGCTTTACAAGGCCTAAAAATATATGGCTTCCAAACCAGACTACTGTATCTGGCAAAGGTATTCTTCATAATAGATAGATAAATGAAAATGTCCCATGAGAAAAGCCAGCTCTATGATTATATGAACACAAAGCCAAAATTGCAGAGAATACTGCAGGAGATATACCACACAGAAGAAATGAAAAGCCAATCTCAAGACAATAACCAAAATTAATGGGCACATAATAGCATATGAGGTATCAACACCCATAAACCCTACACCATGGCAGGGCTTAAAGCAAACCTCACAGTTATAACTTTGAATATTAACTTGTATAACAAAGACATAAAAATGCTCAAGAAGGAAACTGAGGAGGATGTGAAAAGATAGAATGGTCTTCCATGCTCCTGGATAGGTAGAATTAATATTGTGAAAATGGCAATTCTTCTAAAAATAATATGTAGACTCAATACAATGCCAATAAAAATCCCAGCTTCATTCTTTACAGACATAGAAAAAATATTCTCAAAATTTATTCAGAATGGCAGAAGGCCCCAGATAGCCAAAACTATCCTCAGTAACAAAAGCTCCTCAGGAGGTATCACCATTCCTGATCTAAAGAAGCCATAGTAACAAAAACAGCATGGTATTGGCATAAAAAACAAAAAGACAGACAGACCACTGGAACAGAATTGAAGACCCTGCTCTTAGTCTGAGTAACTATAGTTACTTGATCTTTGACAAAGGTGCCAACAATGCTCACTGGAAAAAAGATAACATCTTCAACAAATGGTGCCAGACAAATTGGATAAATACATGTAAGAAAATGAAATGAGACCCACTCCTCTCACCATGCACAAAAATCAGCTCTAAATGGATCAAAGACCTCATCATAAGACCAGAAACCCTGAAAACCCTAGAAGAAAAACCAGAGGGAACTTTCCATGAGATAGGAGTAGGGAAAAACTTCGAGAGCAAACCTCCACTAGCCCAGGAAGTACAACAATCACTTAACCATTGGGATCTCAACAAGCTAAAAAGCTTTTCTACAGACAAACATACCATACTCAGAGCCTATAGACCATCAGACTGGGAGATAATCTTTCCTAGCCATAACTCGGACAGAGGTCTAATATATAGAACTTACAAAGAAGTCAAAAATTAAATAATTAAAAAGTAAACAACTGTCACAGTCAGCCACAGGCCACTGGGATGAATCTTCAAACCAGGGACAATTTGGGGGAGGAAAGTATTTATTGAAACTGCAGATTGAGGGGAAGTTCTGTAATAGCAAAAGAGGCTGGTCCTCTTTCACAGGCCCCAGCAGAGAGAAAAACCCATCACCCACACCACACACATAGAACAACAAACAGGCCAAGGAGAATTTCTTCTCCTTTATATAGGCTTAGGGTAGGGTCTTGCAACCCTATCCCAGATTTAATGGCTTCCTAAGTCTCTAGAATTTCCTTCCTGCATGGCCCACACAGGAAAGGATGTTTCCTTCCAGCTTCTTTGAGCTTCTTTACATCCTACCCCTTGCTGAGAGGCTTCCTTCCTGTAAACATCCTCAGAGACCCACTCAAGATATTTAAAAAGATCAAGTTGACAACAAAACCTAACCATCACAACAGCCCTCTCACAAAATGGGGCACTTTACTCGACAGAGAATTCACAGAGGAGAAAATACAAATGGCTTATTCTCATTTCAGGGAAATGTAAATCAAAACAACAACATGTGTAGTTCGGGAAGGCATTACATGAGCTGCCAGGGGAAACTGGCCAAAGATATTCCAAAAATGCAGAGGTCACTGATACACAACACTGAATGGTGCTACAAGAATCCTGAAGACACTGCTATATGGTTGAGACCTGTGAGCCAACAAGGGCTCATCTGTGCAATAGTGGTGCTAAACCTAGGTGGGTAATCAATGGCTTGCTAATTGGCTAAGAGAACTCAGGAGGGAATGGGGACACCTTCACAAGAGTTGTTCATACAATATATATACTTACTCATAATAAAGATTTTAATTAAAAAAAGACCTTCTCAGGTCATGGTATCATGAGCTCCCTTGTTGCTAACTGCCCTTGCCTATCTCTGGGTACACGGCACTTGCCTACATTAGAAAGACAGGCACAAAAAAGGGATAAGACACAATTCTATGTTTAGATAGCGTAACACACTGGCCACTTTGAAGATCTATTCTATTTATTCCAAAATCAACTACCCTTGATGCTGTTTCCTAATCTCAACTGTATTTTTCAGATGTTCCATGTGAATCAAAGACAGCAACTTGGGAAAGTATAAGGTGAGATTCTGTTCCCAAGGAGCACACCAATCCCGTTCAATAGCTCCACCATGTGCCTCAAGCACAGAGAGGGTGAACAGTACTGTGTTTTCATTACACTTCTAGAAACAACAAATATTAACTTGAGTGCCTGTTGAGTACCAGGCTATGGTGTGGACACTGCCAGCCCTTTATCATTTATAATATAACAGGTACCATAGTCTTGATTGTTTCACCTGTTACATTACATCATAATTGTTCTTCTCTGCCACTGGAATATGGCCACCTGATAATCAGCGACAGTGTCACACCCTTAATATAGATCCTGGTTGTGAACTAAAGCATAACTTAGTTCAAACCACAAGGCCACTGATTGCATGACCTCAAGAAGTTTCTTCTACCCATACGTTTGGACTACTGTCTTCAACTGTAAGCAAACCATTTTCACATATCCTTCCACAAGCAGACCATGGAGACCTGGACTTCAAGCAGCAAAATGCTGACTAATGTGAGAATGGGCTTCTATTACCTAACAATGTTATAGAAACTTAGAAAAAAGTGTCTAACTGCTGGGCATGGTGGCACATGCCTTTAATCCTAGCACTCGGGAGGCAGAGGTAGGAGGATTGCCGTGAGTTCAAGGCCACCCTGAGACTACATAGTGAATTCCAGGTCAGCCTAGACTAGAGCGAGACCCTACATCAAAAAAAAAACAAAAAAAAAGTGTCTAACCATGGCTAACAGATGCTAAACAACAGAAAATGAGAGACTGTGAAGCTCGGAAAAAAAGGGAAAAATATAATTGCACCACCATCTTAGTGCCAGAACATGTTTCCATCCCACCGTGCCTAAGGGAAATCCAGAATTTTGAATTGTAGAGACAGATCAGAGTGTGTATTAGTCAGGGTACTTTTGAGGAAGAGAAGAAACAATGAATTGTAGTAAAAAGGGGTATTTATTGGATTAGTTTACAACAGTCCCACAATAGCAGTCTGCAAGCCTGAGAATCAAGGAACTGGTCACCGCTCAGTCCATGTGGCTGGAGGCCTCAGCCCCAATCCAGCACTGAAGGCCTAAAGGCTTCCTAGGGAGCCACTGGTCTTTAGTCCCAGCTGGAAGGCTGAGGAAACTTCGTTCTAGTGCTGACCAATAAAGGGATGCATGATAAGCACCAGCAGCCAGGCAGACAGGGGAAGAGAGAAATTTCCTTCCCCATTATATAGCCTTAAAGCTGGGTCTTGTAACCCTTTCCCAGACTTGTTGATTTAGAGTCTCTGGAATTTCCTTCCTGCACTACCCTCTCAGGAAGGGATGTTTGTCTCTAGCTCCCCTGAGCCTCCTTACATCCTCCCCATTATTGAGAGGGCTGCCTTCTTATAAGCCTCCGAGACCCATCCAAGGTTACTAAGCAGGTCAAGTTGACACCAAAACTTAACCGTCACAGAGTGTATATGTCTACAGTTACATGTCTATAATCCTGATTATTGGAGAGAAAGATCAGAGTGCATTAGTCTCTGATCTGGAGAATCTGGCAAGAAGAAGTTGCATAGACAGAAGTGTTTTAATGACCTCCAATGTTTCTCCACAAGGGTTTGGCTTAGTGTTGGCCAGTCCAAAAAGCAAGCTAAGAAAGTAAAGCGGTGGGGAAAAAAGCATGAAAAGACCGCAGGTCACAAAGTTCTGAGCTCACACAGGGTTAGGCAGAATCTGGGTTCCTCCCAGCAGGCAGCAATAGTGTGGGTAGACTCTTCAGAAGATTCACACTATGTAAGTTGGACTGAAAGTCTTCCTTGGAGTTGAAAGACTTCTCCAGAACTGCAGTAGCAAAGCTTTAAAGAAGGCTGCAAAAGAATTGAACTTCTCTACAGTGTATCCTGGTGTATAGCCCAGAGGCCAAGGAAAAAATAGAGGTGATGGAATTAACATACAAAACTATCAGCTGTTGTAAATCTAATATTATATCTAAATATGTAAAATAAAACATGAATATAAGGAGGAGAGAAAAATAAAGATTATAAAAAAGATATAAAGATTATAAAAAAGGACCAAATGCCTATAAACCCATTTGGAGTTGACCTTTGTGCATGGTGAGTGGAATGGGTCTAGTTTTATTCTTTTACATGTATTTATCCAAGTTGTCCAGCACCACTTGTTGAAGATGCTGTCTTTTCTCCAGCATACATTGTTGTTGGCACTTTTGTCGTGAGATCAATTAGCTGGGTCTTTAATTCTTTTTTTAAAACATTTTATTGATTCATCTTCAAGCAGAGAGAGAGAGAGAGAGAGAGAGAGAGAGAGAGAGAGAGAGAGAGAGAGAGAGAGAGAGAGAGAGAGAGAGTTTGGCTTATGTGGGTGTCCCGGGGAACAGAACCCAGGGCCCTAGGCACTGGAGGCAACCCAGTTGGGAGCCCCCCAACCGCTGAGTCATCTCTCCAGCCCTAGATCTTCAATTCTGTTCCATTGGTCTGTCTGTTTTTATGCCAGTATCATACTGTTTTTATAACTATGGCTTTGTCATATAACTCTTCGATAAGATATGGCGATGCCTCCTGAGCTGTTCTTTTGCTGATGATATTTTTGGATATCCCAGGCCCTTTGCCCTTCCAGTGAATTTTAAGATTATTTTTTCTATCTCTGCAAAGAATGATGCTTGGATTTTTATTGGTGTTGTATTGAATCTGTATATTGCTTTTGGTAGAATTGCTGAGCCACCTCTCCAGCCCTTATCTATTGTTTTCCATATGTAGGTTACAACTAGTTTTTGTTTTGCACACAGGAAAAATTTGGATTGGGAATGTATTGTATCTCTATTGGGGGAAATTGCTAACTGTATAATATCTTCTTATTCTGAATAGTGTCAGTCTCTTCTCTATACATCTCTACCTTCTCTCAGTAATTGTTATGGTTTGGCAATTAAAGATTTTGAACCATTTTTAAAAGGACGAAACTTGTAGTGACAAAAATCAAGTTAAGAGATGAAAAATACATAGAGGATGTCATGGTTTGATCCATTAGTTTGTGGGGGCCAGGGGCGGACTGTCATGGTTTGATCCAGGTGTCCCCCACAAACAAATGAATGTGTTCTGATAGATCGATCCTCAGCTGATGGCAGTTTGGGTTTTACAACCTTGATGAAGCTGTGTTGTCAGGGGCGGGCTTATGGGGTTATAAACCAGCTTCCCCTTGCCAGAGTTTGGCACACCTTCCTGCCGCCATTTGCAGTGCTGTGGCAGAGGTGATGTCCAGCCCTCTGCTCATGCCATCGTTTTCCCTGCCAGGATGGAGTCTCCCCTTGAGTCCGTAAGCCAAATAAACCCATTCCTCCACCAGCCGCTTTTGTTTGGGTTCTTTCTGCGCAGCAACAAGAAAGCTGACCGCAACAGAGGAGTAATAACTTTAGACTGTGTTGCAGAATAAAACAGTTAAAGTCTCACTGAGCTCAACAGAAGTTCTCCAATAACAAACAGAGAAATAAAATAAAATGAAGAAGTCCTACCCAGAGAAAATAGGCAAGAGAAGGGGAAAAAGGTGAGGGTTTCAATAAATAAATAACAGAGTGATGAAACCATTGGCAGAATGGAAGAATGTATATTTTCAAATCATATATCTGATCAGTACACAAGGAGAATTTGAATCAAATTAGCAAGAAGAAATAGATAACCTAGATAGCGCTTCATTAATTAAATAATTATGTGTGGGTGAAAATCCTCCCACAAAAAAACTCTCTAAGCTTAGAGAGCTGTTCTGTTAAATTCCACCAGCTTTTGAAGAATAAATATTATATCAGTTATACACAAACCCTTTCAGAAACTGAGAGAACAGTTTTCACCACCCTTTGAGGCCAGCATTATTCTGGAATGAACACATGACAGAAAGATTATAATAAAAGAAAGATACAGGGTTGGAGAGATGGCTCAGCAGTTAAGGCACTTGCCTCCAGTGCCTAAGGCCCTGGGTTCAATTCCCCAGGTCCCACATAAGCCAGACCCACAAGGTGGTGGCCCTGGTGTGCTCTCTCTCTCTCTGTCTCTCTCTCTCTGTCTCTCTCTCTCTGCTTGAAAATGAATAAATAAAATATTAAAAAAAGAAAGATACAGAAAAATAATCCTCATGAAGACTACAAGTTCTTAACAAAGCATTAGCAAATCCAATCCCATAAAAAGGATGCTGCATTAACATTTTAAGTGGAGTTTATTTCAAGCATGGAAGACACAGAACATTCAAACCCCAATCAGTATAATATTTCAATAGACTCTGCCAAATGAAAGATGAGATCATCTCTATGGACATGTAAATGCATTTGACAAAATTCCATATTAATCCTGGTAAAAATTCCAAGGAAATTATAATAAAACTTCCTTATGCTGAAAAAGGACATTTATAGAGGATCTACAGTTAATATATTTTGGAGTTCAAAAAATGACAGTTCCTATCATAGAGTGTTAGATTCCATTATTTGTATTCAACATTAACTGGAGGACTTCATCACTGAAATAGACAAGAAAAGTTAAGTTAATCTCTCTGTGCTTGGTTGTCTTAATCGGAGTTACTATTACTCTTACTATT
>PVHP010033992.1:0-19327 GCA_004024765.1 Zapus hudsonius
AGAGAGAGAGAGAGAGAGAGAGAGAGAGAGAGAGAGAGAGAGCACACCAGAGCCACCACCTTGTGGGCCTGGCTTATGTGGGACCTGGGGAATTGAACCTGGGGCCTTAGGCACTGGAGGCAAATGCCTTAACCGCTGAGCCATCTCTCCAGCCCCACCATCTACCTTTTTGAAGCAGGATCTCTCCTTGGCCTGGGGCTCACCAACTAGGTTAGGCTGATGATCGATAGAGCTCTATGGAATCCTGTCTCTGCCTCCCCTGAGATGGGGTTTCAGGTGTGAGTTGTAATTTTACATGGGAATTGAAGATCAAACTCAGGTCCTTAAGCTTACAAAGACAAGAACTCTATATGACTGAGCTATCTTCCCAGTGCCCTCTTTTTTTTTTTTTTTTTTTTCAAGTTACAGTCTCACTCTAAGCCAGTCTGACCTGGAATTCACTATGTAGTCTCAAGCTGGCCTCGAACTCACGGCAATCCTCCTACCTCTGCCTCCCAAGTCCTGGGATTAAAAGCATGTGCCACCATGTCTGGCAATGAGAGTTTTGTCATTTTTAACCTGAGCAGGAACTTTTTAAGACAAGGATGTAGCTCAGGTTGACCTTGAACTCACTAGGTAACCTAGATCAGCTTCAAAATCACGATCCTTCTGTTTCAGCCTCCCAAGTGTCCTGGGATTATAGGTAGACAGCACCATGCTGAGCCACGAAGGGCTGGTTCTAAAGGATCCTTCTAGCTCTGAAGCTATATAATTTCAGGGTCAGAAAATCACAGTGCATGTAGGTGCCTTCAGTGCAGATGTGAGTCCTGAGACATGCATACCTGTGTAATTTCCATGTAGGTTCTCCCATCATCTCTGACGGGAGATAATTAAGACTCTCCCCCCTCCCAGTACTGCTTGCTCACCAGTACACCTCAGCCCTGGGGAGTGTGCCTGGTGCCATTAACTGCTTGTAAGTGAGTGAACAAATGCTGGATGCTGTCAGCCTGTGTCACTGGGGGGCAAGACCCTCCCAGTGCTCTCGGGACCACCTCCTGCGCCAGCATCATTTGAGAAACAGAAAGGCAACCAGTCAACAGGAGGGAAAGTGTTGCATGGTGAGGCTGGAGGGATAGGCAGGAATGGAACTCAGGTCCTTCGGCTTGGTAGGCAAAATGCCATCTCTCCAGCCCAAGACCTTGTAGTAATAAAAAATGCTGTATTCTAAGAACTAAAAGCTTTTAAGCCATCTAGTGTTGGGATCAGATGGTGTTCTTAACATCCCCTGACTACAGTGAGGAGACTGGGGGCCAGAGAAGCATCTGGAACACCAATTAGGAGGCCACTGCCTTTGCTGTTCCAAGCAAGAGACATAGCCCCGGGTTTAAGCAGGTAGTGATGGGGACATGCACAGGAAGGGGACAGATTCAGACAATGTGCAGGCGATGGACACCATTGGTGGGCAGTGACGAGGGAGAGGATGAGTCAGTGGGTGCTCTGCGTAGAGCGAACCAGATTCCTCCCCGTCCTAGATTTGGACATTTCTATTAATGTGGTCAAAAATTATAGATGCTTTTTTTTCTTTTGGAAGGCACATCAAACTTTCTGACTCACTGTGCTCGCAGGCAAACGTTTCCTCCTCATAATAACTCTTACTGGGACAAGAAGTCTCTACAGCAAGCAGGCAGGAGGAGCCTGGAGCCCATGCCAAGTGGTTGCATCACAGCCGAAGGAAAGGGCTTCCAGGCCAGAGAACAGGGGCAGCAGAGGCTCCATAGCCAAGGGTGGGGTTCACTTCAAGGAGAACGAGGTAGTCATGGGCAAGGGGCCACGAGCTTTGCTCTCTCCAAGCTAATCAATTCTCTTTCCCCCTCCTCTATCTTTTTGTTTTTTGAGACATGCTCTCATTCTGTAGCTGAGGCTGGTCTCAAATTCATGACGATCCTGCTTCACTCTCCCTAGTGCTCAGATGTGTGAGCCACCAAGCCAGGCTCAGGCTCATGAATTTTTTGTTTGTTTAATGTTTTATTTATGTGTGTGTGTGAGAGAGAGAGAGAGAGAGAGAGAGAGAGAGAGAGAGAGAGAGAGAGAGAATGGGCACAACCAGGCCTCTAGCCACTGCAAAGGAACTCCAGACACATGTGCCATTTTGTGCATCTGGCTTTACATGGGTCTTACTAGGCTTTACTAGGGAATTAAACATGGGTCTTTAGGCTCTGAAGCAAGTGCCTTAACAACTGAGCCATCTCTCCAGCCCTGTTGGTTTTTTGAGGCAGGGTCTCACTCTAGCCCAGGCTCACCTGGAACTCACTGGGTAGTTCCAGGCTGTCCTAGAACTCACAGTGATTCTCCTACCTCTGCCTTCCAAGTGCTGGGATTAAAGGCATGTACCATCACACCCAGCTAGGCTAATTAAATTTTTTTGAGGGGGGGGTTGAGATAGAGTCTCAGTTTAACCCAGGCTGACCTAGAACTCACTATGCAGTCTCTGAGTGGCCTCGATCTCACAGTGGTCCTCCTACCTCTGTCTCCCTAGTGCTGGGAAATGAAAAAAAAAAGAAAGAAGGACAGAGAGAAGGGAGAAAGGAAAGAGAAAGAGAAAGAAAGAGGGGCTGGGAAGATGGTTAAGTGGTTAAAGGCATTTGCTTGCGGGCCTGCCAGACCGGGTTCAATTCCCAAGCCACACATGCTAGCCAAGTGCCAAAGGTGGTTCAAGTGTTCTCTTTGCAGTGACCACACACACACACACACACACACACACACACACAAATCTATAATTTTTTAAAAATTAGGGTCTGAAGGTGTAGCTCTAACCAAGCAGTGGCAGAATACATGCTTAGCAAGCATAAAGCCCTGGTTTCTATCCTCAGGGGTGGGAGGGAAGCTTGCTCGACCACGCTTTCCAGCCTATCATGAATACATGCAAAAACAGGCAAGGCATTGGCAAACTTGGTGCAGAATTCCGCATCTCTATTATAAGTTCTTATAATAAAACCAAAGTAACTAGTATAAACAAGGAAGGAAAGGAAAAAGAGAGGGAGGAGGGAGGGGAATACAAAGGAGTCATGAGCTTTTTGAGGCAGGGTATTACTATGTAGTCTAGGCTGGCCTCAAACTCACCATCCTCCTGCCTCCAACTCCCAGTGCTGGGATTACATGTGTGAGCCACTCTGCCTGGCTTCAGATGCTCTTGAGTGAGAATATTTTCACAGCTGGGCCTTTCTTTATCCGTCACACTGTTCTGTTGTTTGCTAATGTGGCTCTGAGCTGTGTTTCCAGAAGAGGAGATTGTGTGCACCAAGACATCCGCCTTCCTTCCTTGCCTGCTCAGATCCAGTGCCTTCCTTGTGACATGAAGCCACATTAAAGCCAGGGTCCCAAATGCACGCAGGGAAAAGAGAGCTCCTCTCCAGGTTGAGAGGGAGCCAACCTGCATGGGATTTGGATGCCTGACCTTGGCCAATTAGTACCTTGCTCAATGTAACCAACCGAGTCACAGATCCAATTGGATTCAGCAAACATTTATTGAGCACCACGGTGCCAGCCGATTTCTGTCTGTTCTCTGAGTGCAATGAAGCTCGTCTCTGCAGATTAGAGTTATTTGTATTTCAAGGCAAAAATGTAGATTTTAAGTACCTGTAAGAGGCAGTAATGGATGCTTTGGGGAGGGGTGGGCATGGGCTGGGGCAGAGAGAGAGACGATGAAAAAATGGCCTGTGAGTTAGGGCAGCAGTACCTGGCCGGAGATGGGGAAGAATAAGTGGACTGAGGAGCCAGAAAAGACCTGGGGACTTTTATTTTCCTTTTAAATCCCCCACCACTTTCTTTTTAATAGGAAAGCTAATACATGCACATAGTCAAAAAGCATTTTTTTCAAAAGAGCGCAAGAGGGTATATACAGTGAAAGTAAGTCTCTTTTCCTCCCTCAGACCTCCAGTCCTCCATGTCTTTCTTCAGAGGCTTCCCACTGTTAACGGTTTTCTTTTGTGTCTCTCCAGAAAATTTCCACCACGTACAAGTCAATCTTTCTTTTTAAAGCTCCAGTCATATCACGGTGCACTACCCGGCTCTCCACCCAGCAGTACACCTTGGCACCCAGCCCTTATCAGCGCAGTCACCCATTCTTTGAAGTGTAGAATCCCAGTGTATGGGGCTGCTGTGTTTTAACCAATCGATCCCCTACTGATGAGCATTAAGGTTGTTTCCAGTTGCTGCTATTAAGAGCAATGTATGCTCCTTTCTGGGCATTTCTGCCCACAGGTGCAAGGGTGTGTGTCCACAAGACAAATTCCTGGATGCTGGACTGCTATATTTAGAGCTGAAACTGTGACTGTGGCTGGATAAAGCAGTGTCTCCAGAACAGGAGATGGTGTGAACCAAGCCCCAAATTCACCATCCTCCCTTGACTTCTCAGGACCCCCATTCCTTGACTGACCATGTAACAGCAAGAGCCTTGGATACATGTAGGGAAACCGTGCTTTCTTGGGTTTTGAGAGAGCCAATGTGTGTAGTTGGGGCCCCAATTAGAGCTAAGAGTCTATAGATACCCCCAAGCTGGAGCTAAGAGCATACACAAAGATGGATCAAAGTTTAATGATACAATCAATGCCTGGCACATTATACATGCTCCATCATCATGGACTCTTGTTGGTGCTATTGTTGCGATTATGATCCAGAGAGAGCCCTGCCTTGCCAATGACCAGGAAAGCTCCCAGGGCCGGGCTGGGCTGTTCAAGGGTTCAGTTGCAGGTATAGAACCAGGAGCCTGCTCAGCTCTGGGAGATGGACGAGAGCTGAGACAGGCAGTTCCCACTTATCACAGCTTGGCATCTGGAACTCCTGGGTCTCTGCCAGTACCTAATAAACACCATACTTCATGCCTTGCCATTGTCACCCCCACACACACCCCATGCCTGCTGACAATGGCTACCGCTGCACACAGTCAGCATTTCACTCTAACACATGACTCCTTATGACCTGCTTTTTTTCTCAAATGAATGCAGCCTCGACTGATGTTATCGTGACATAATGAAAGTCCAGTGTGTGTTATTGGAGGTGGGAATGAATAGGGTAAGTATATCAAAATTACGTATCCAGAGAAAACAAATAATGAGGCCAGGTGTGATGGTTCACATCTATAGTCTCCACATTTGGGAGGCATATGCAGGAAGATGGTGAGTTCAAGACCAGCATGGGCTACATAGCAAGACCCTGTCTCAAAATAGATGAATAACCAATCAGACCTGGGTTGACATTCTGGACCTGATACAGCTCTGTGGCCTTGGGAAATCAGTTAACCTTTTTCCAGTCTTAATTTTATCACCTGTTAAGCAGACTAACAGGATTTTTGTTCTAATAGGACTACAATAGGTAGTAAGCAAGACAATGGATTATTTATGAATTTTTTTATAGATGGGCCTTTTTCCAAAAGTGACTTCAGCCAACTGCCATAATGTATGTAAAGTGCCTGGCACGTAGTAGCAGCTCAATAAGGCATCCATTTCCTTCCCCTGCCCTTCTGTCAAAGTGGACACTTGAGACCCTAGCCCCCATCTCAAAATGACGCCATCACTTAAAACACTTCTGGAACTTCCTTGTGAGAAAACTGGCTCAGTCCTTTGGGGTCCCGTTTCATTTTGAATCAAAATAATTTTTGAAAATCCCAACAACAGAAGCAAATCACATACAGCAAATTGTTCATCCCCTTTATTCACAGCACACAGCTTCAAATTACTTTTGGCCTTTTGCAAAAAAAAAAAAAAAAAATCAAACCCACCCTCAAAGGTCAAGGATTTGCCACTGCCGAGGCTATTAAGAGGAAAATGCTGAGAGATCTGAAGCAATTTCCAAAGAACGAGTCACCTCTTGAGCAAGCTTAGCAGAACTGGAAGAAATCCCCCCCCCCAGTCCTTTGAGCCAGCCCATTCCTTGGGACGCTAACATTCCACTCCCCTTCCCTGCTTTTTTTTGTAAGGCAGGGTCTCGCTCTAGCACAGGCTGACCTGGAATTCACTATGTAGTCTCAGGCTGGCCTTGAACTTGAAACCATCCTCCTACCTCAGCCTCCTGAGTGCTGGGATTAAAGGAGTGCACCACCATGACTGGCCCAAGCAAAGTTTTATTGAGAAGTAAAATTAAAAAGTGCCCTGCATGGGCTGGAGAGATGGCTCAGCGGTTAAGGCACTTGCCTCCAGTGCCTAAGGCCCCTGGTTCAATTCCCCAGGACCCACATAAGTCAGACCCACAAGGTGGTGGCCCTGATGCACTCTCTCTCTCTCTCTCTCTCTCTCTCTCTCTCATCTCATCTCATAAATTAATAATAAATAAGTTTTAAGCCGGGCATGGTGGCGCATGCCTTTAATCCCAGCACTTGGGAGGCAGAGGTAGGAGGATTGCCGTGAGTTCAAGGCCACCCTGAGACTACAGAGTGAATTCCAGGTCAGCCTGGACTAGAGCGAGACCCTACCTCGAAAAACCAAAAAAAAAAAAAAAACAACAACAACAACAACAACAAATCCCAGCTCGGCTCAGCATGGTGACATTCTCCTGTAATTCTGGTGCTTGGAAAGTAAGAAGAGGCAGGAGGATCAGGAGTTCAAGGTTAGCTGGAGCTGCATGAAACCCTCTCTCAAAACAACAAGCAAGGCTGGAGAGATTGCTCAGTGGTTAAGGCACTTGTCTCCAGTGCCTAAGGCCTCAGGTTCAATTCCCCAGGACCCACATAAGCCAGACCCACAAGGTGGTGGCCCTGGTGTTTCTCTCTCTCTCTCTCTCTCTCTCTCTCTCTCTCTCTCTCTCTCTCTCTCTCTCTCTTTCTGTCTCTCTTTCTCTGCTAGAAAATGAATAAGTAAAATACTAAAAAACAAACAAACAAACAAAAGCAACTAATCCTCCCTGTTAACCAGCTGACAAAAGAGTGGCTTTATGGCTTTATGGCTGCCTGCAGCCCTATGGGAGAGAGAAGTCATCAACAGTGGTGAACAGCAGTGGGCCTTGCAAGCCTTAAGATTGGCCACCCAGGCCAAATGTGCCAACTGGGGCAATAGTGGCACATCTGTTATGGGGAAAACCAACTGCTCTCTGATTGGACTGGAGGCCTGCTCCACAGGAGGGAATGCATGCCTGGTACTAAAGACCTAGTCAAAAGCCTATGGCAGGGGAAGTCATGACCCTAGGGGAGTGATGCCTGCTGTTGTCTGGCTAAATGTATATATTATGTCTACTAAACTGCCTTAAAAGCATTTTTCTAATGTATATTTTCATACGTTAATGCCACTCTGGGTAGAGAAACTTCTCTTTCCAGAT
This sequence comes from Zapus hudsonius, assembly GCA_004024765.1. NCBI lineage: Eukaryota > Metazoa > Chordata > Mammalia > Rodentia > Dipodidae > Zapus > Zapus hudsonius. The sequence continues at coordinate 7,285 of PVHP010033992.1, forward strand.
GGCTGTGACCACCAGGATGACTCAAAAGACACCATAGTGCTGAAAAGAAATGACAGTGGAGTGTTCAGCACTGGGACATCTCTGTCACACTTCCTGAGGCTCAGGGTCTATTGTGGAAGAGGTGGTGGAAAGATTGTAAGAGCCAAAGGAAGGGGAGGACTGCTTACAATGCAAACCTCACAGGGCCTGACACTTCCTACACAAGACCTTCATAATGGGAGGAAAAGATGATGACATTGAAACAAAACAGAGACTAATTGAGAGGGGGAGGGGATATGATGGAGGGTGGACTTGAGAGGGGGAAAGTAAGGGTGGGGAGAGAATTATCATAGTTTATTAGCTATAATTTCGAAGCTGTCAATAAAAAGATAAAATATATTTATTTTTAAAATATAAATAAATAAAAGATAAAAGTTAAAAAAATAAAAAACTAAAAAGAAATCCTAGCTCATTAGTCTCAGATTATACAAGCAGACCCTGCTGCCTCTCTCCAAGCCTCGGTTTCTTCCTCTAAGAAAGAGGGATGGAATACCTACTTGGGCTGGGGGAAGGGTGGCCCGAAGCAAGGTTGATGATACGTTGTAGTAGTTATTTGTCTCTTATCTGTGAGAAAATTCCTGACAGAGGCAACTTAAGAGAAGGGTTAGCCCAGCACTCGGGAGGCAGAGGTAGGAGGATCACCATGAGTTCAAGTCCACCCTGAGACTACATAGTGAATTCCAGGTCAGCCTGGACTAGAGTGAGACCCTACCTCGAAAAACCAAGAGAGAGAGAGAGAGAGAGAGAGAGAGAGAAGGGTTTCAGGCTGAGAGATGGCTCAGCAGTTGCAGTTACAGTCACAATGCTTGCCTGCAAAGCCTCCTACTTGGGAGAGAGAAGTGCCCACAGAACTGTGGAGTTCTATTCCCCAGTACCCACGGAAAGCAAGATGCACAAGTGTCATATGCATCTGGAGTTCATTGCAGTAGTGAGAGGCCCTGGTGCACTCATATTCTCTCTCTCCTTGTAAATAAATAAATAAAGCATTTTTAAAGCTGGGCATGGTGGTGCACACCTTTGATCCCAGCACTCAGGGGAAGATGTAGGAGGATTGCCATGAGTTCCAGACCACCCTGAGACTACACAGTGAATTCCAGGTCAGCCTGGGCTAGAATGAGACCTTACTTCAACCACCCCCCTCCCCCGCCAAAATAAAGATAAGGGTTTCTTTGGGCTCAGTTTTAAGACGGGATATGCTCCATTGTGACAGAAAGGCATGGCAGTGAAGTGTCTGGCAGTGAGGTATTTTGCGTCCTTAGTCAGGATGCCAGAGATGAGTGCTGGTGCTCAGTTTGCTTCCTTCTTTTCTCTTATTTGTTAATTCAGTCTGGGACCCCAGCCCATCGGATGGTATCACCCACCTTCAGGGTGGGTCCTCTGGAAATACCCTCACACATACACCCAGAGGTATGTTTCCTAGGCCATTCCAAATTACCCATCACAAGTAGATGGAAGGAGATGATGTAGGGCCCCAAAAATGGCAGCCAATATTCCAAGGTCCTGGGAGGCAGTCCCCACATGTGGGGCATGTGGTTCTCCTGCTACTGAAGGAAGTCTGGGACCTAGTCCAAGCCCTCAGGGACAGAGCAGCTGAGTTCTACTGCAAGTAGGCATGAGGGGAGCGTGGACAACCTGGAAGACCCGGTGCTGGGTCCCCACTGGGGACCCTCCTGTACGCTCATCTCACAGGCAGGAGCCCCTGGTCCCCCACCTATGGGAAGGGAGTAAAGCACACTAGCACACTGACCCTCACACCGAAGAATCTCTGCTCTGGGTGGGACTGCCCCTTTCAGATGGCTTGCTGTAAGATCTAGTCAGCTCAAGAGAAGTCCTTATCCTCCTCCTAATTGGTTCAAATCAATTGACCTTACAAGTGAGTCTAATGGGCAACTGCTAAGAGTCGCCCTGTATGCCAAGCAACCCATGCACTTAACTAGCTGTCACTTAAGCACCTGAGCAAGGCACCTTAACCCAAATTTCTCAGAATACATTCCTATAGGCTGCAGAGCCACCTCTCCATTCACTGGGCTGAACCATTTGCTGGGTCAAAGCTCCTGCTTAAAGGCTCAGGTCCTGTGAGGCTGGGTAGATTCCTTAAGAAGGCAGAGAGAGGAGCACTGAGCCTGTGACGAGAGGAATCTCTGGGACCTTTCCTATCTGCTGCTCTGTGCTAGCTCATGCACCCCACAAGACCAGGAGCTGGCCGAGGAGTTGCAGGAAGGCAATTTTCCTGGTCCTCATGATCCCGCTTCCATTTGCCTTCTGCTCTGCATCCCAGGAAAGCTGGAATCTGCCTCATCAAAGCCACCTCTGAGGCTGGGTCACTTCTCTCTCCAAGCAGGAGCTGATGTTCAGCGGTGTCTGAAATGGAAACCCATACAGACAACAAACACCAGAATGTGGCCGGAAAGATCTTGCCAGAGTATGGAGAACAGAGGTTCTCCCCAGTGGCCCCCTGGGGAGAGCTGGCTGTTGGCCAGGAATGTCTCCTCAGCACCCCTGGGGGACTGCCAGCCACCCCTAGCTTTTTCTCTGCTCTATTAATAAACCTCAGCTGAGATCTTTCAGAGCCCCCTCCTCAGGGTTTGATCCTCATTGCTTTGCCTTATCAGCTTCGCTTTTCACAAGCACTTAAATTCATGAGAAAAGGGAAAAAGTGAAATCAGATAGAAATGCAGGTCTGTTTGCTGTTTTCTCCAATGAAATGGTTCTGAGTAAACAGCAGACGCCTTTGATGAAATCCCAGCAGGCTTAAACAATAAAGCTGGTTACAAACTCAATCTGGCGGAGATATCAGATCTGAAATTGTTTCAAAAAAACATGTCAACATTTTCTAATGCTTCTAAAAAAAATTCTTGGGATGCCTACCATAGAGTTTGGGTCAGGGAAACAGGACAGGAACACTCCAAGACCTCTGCTCAGGCCCCCAGAGACTATGTGCACAAAGAGCTTCTGGTTGGACCCTGCCAGTTTCAGGGGTGTAGACATTCACTTCACAGCCTCCCTCATGTACATGGCTACACCATCTTCCAACAACCTGGTCTCCATGCTTGCACCCTTAACTCCCTACCTTCCTTTCTCCACACTGCAGCCAGTGGAAGCTGTTAAAAATGTAAATCAGATGTCATTCCTTTGCTTAAAACATCTGATACCATCACACAATACTCAGAATAAAATCCAAACTCCTCCCAAGGCCTACAGGGTCCTAAGGGACTTCTTCCCCACTCACTTCATCCAGCCTCCCGGACCCTTCTTCCCCATCCCAGAGCACACCAGCTTCTTTCAGGCCTCCGGGCCTTTGCACCTGCCATAAAATTTCCCAGGGATGATTTTATCCCAATCCACTGTCATCCATCAGGTCCCTTTCCACCTTAGCAAATGGTGTCCTTTCTCCAGCCAAGCACAATATCATATTACAGTTTTATTCTCTGTACTAAATTCAACCACGTTGAAATCATCTTTTGTGTTAACTGTTTGTCTCCTTCAGATAGCAGTCTGTCTGCAACCTGGACTTGTGTGTCTCCTGGCTGACAGCCTAGGATGCTTGGCACACAGTAGGCATTCAGTGCTGCCTGAATGAAGGACTAGCAAGAATGCCATCAGCTACTCTAGGCTAGGGTGATGCCACGGAGGCCTAGAATATAAGCCAGCCTTGTAGGTCTCTCTCAATGAGTCTCCCTGGCTGCCCTTGCCCCACCTAAAAGCCTTAGTCATTTGCTGGGCCTTGGAGGTCCAGTGTGGGCTGGGGGTCATCAGCCAGGGCTAGGACCCTCCACTCCCTTTACAAGTCCCTTCAAACTGCTCACTCGTGGCCTCCAGCAGGGAGGTAGGCAGGGGCTCGCCAGTGGGAGTTTCCTCCCAGGCCTTCTTGGAAAAGCATGGGCACAGGTGCGCTCGGTTTGGACTCAGGAGCCTGGGGGGGGGGAGGCTCAGACCGCGATGCCACCCCTCAAGACACGGGGCGCCCCAACCCCTCCCCGCCCCAGGCCACCATCGATCGCTGCCTTCCCGGCCTCATTACGGAGGAGAGCAGCCCGGGCTGGCAGAGGAGCCAGACGGCTGCGGAGGGGGCGGGGAGGCCTCCCTGGCTCCCTGGCCCGGATTAAATATTTACTATGTTTTGTTTGGCCTTTGAGGGAGGGGCGAGGAGGGCGGACGCACGGATCCCGAGCTGCTGGGCGCGGCCCTGGGGCGAGGGCGGTGCCCGGGCCGAGCGCCCCCCGCACGGCCTGGCTCCCCGGGGTCGCCGATCGCGATGACAGATCTGGGTTGCGGCGCAGCTTGGGGTGCGGGCATCCATCGCTGCGCCCCGCCCAGGGGCTGCGGTCCCGCCCACCCGCTCGGGGCCCCATCCCGTACCCCACCCCCACACCTCCAGTCCCCCGGGCCGCGGGCGCATCTCATAAGACCGCAACAGCTGTCCCCAGCGGTCGTTACAGATGTGGAGGCAGACCGAGGCCGGCTGGATGCTGGATCCAGAGATCACCTGCTCACCAAGGTCGCCCGACACTTTCCTATTGGGGCCGCCCTGGTGCACGGTACCCCTCCAAGCCCGGCGAGCCCCGGAGAAATGGAAAAGGACTCTGAGTGCCCTCAAAACGCTGCTGGGTGTGTACCCAGCATCCCCGGGGCCCTTGACACACCGTGTCTCGAGCAAATCCCGCCCGGGAGAGGCAAGCCCGGGGTCAGGGAGTACACAGACTGGGAGACACAAAGTAAGAGCGGCCATGCCCCTCCAGGTGCGCCTCGCCACACCCTCCTACACGTAGCCTCCGCACACCATTAGGTGGAGAGACAGTCACCCTACAGAACAAGCACGTTAGAGCTACTTGTCCAGCCTTGACCCCATCTCTAGACATACGTGTGCATATGCTCACACATGTACACATTAAGAAGTGGCTCTCCCACCCCATTGTGCGCCCATTTGTACAAACACGTACATGCCAGGGGTACATGCTCACACCTGTAATCCCACCATCCAGAATGCAGAGCTAGGAGGATCACCAGGTGGAGGCCAGCCTGGGCTCCATAACCTGACCTTGTCTCCAACTCAACCAATAAAAACCCACGCACACCCAGGACTGCGCTGCACACAACATGCACACACAAAGCACAGTCCGACCACCTCTACCCCTGCGCATGTTGATGTTTGCACACGCCCCCCACATCCTCTCCCTACACATTTGTATGTGTATACACGAAGGTGCCTACCCCTACCCCATCCATGGGTCTACACACGCACACGCACACGCACACACACTTGCACGTTCGGACTGCAGGCGGCTGGGGAAGAGCTGCAGCCTCCAGCCCTGCTTCCTATTTAAAGAGAGGCATTGCTGGAAAAGGAACAAAAGCAAAGCCAGCTATAAATAGCCACCTCCCTCCTGCTTTTCCTGCCCTCAGGCCTGGCCTTGCCTCTCCTCTCCTGCCTAGGGCCCAGAGCACTGATGGCAGGCTTGGGGGTGGGCAGAGGGGCCCTGGAGGCCAGGTAGCTAACCACAGGGCACTGGAACCGGCCTGGTGGGTGCAGAGACACAGTTCCAGGACACCTGCAGCCATTGAGATCTGGGTGCATGTGCCCAGCACAGAGGGAGGGAGGCCGCCTGGGCCAGGGCTGCTGCCTCAGCAGAATGGGAAGGCTGGCAGCTGTGGTGGGAGGAAGGCGGATCTGCCAAGCAGCAGCCGCTGCTGGCCTGGCGCTGCCTTCCAGGCCAGGCCAGGCCTTTCCTGGTTGGGTTCCTGCATGGCTCCTGGAAACCTTATCCAGAAATGCTGGGGGTCTTGTCAAAAGTGGCATGGGGCAGGCATGGTGGTGCATGCCTGAAGTTCCAGCATCTGGGAGTCCGAGGCAAGAGGATTGCCATGAGTGAGGGAGAGAGAGAATATGTGTCTATAATCCCAGTACCTGGGGGATGGAGGCAGGAAGATAATAAGTATTTCATTGTCAGTGTCAGCTATATATAGCGGGTTCTAAGACAGCCTGGGCTACATGAGACCATGTGTCAAAAAGCAAAATAGGTGCTGGAGAGATGGCTCAGCGGTTAAGGCACTTGCCTCCAGTGCCTAAGGCCCCCGGTTCAATTCCCCAGGACCCACATATGCCAGACCCACAAGGTGGTGGCTCTGGTGCTTGCTCTCTCTCTCTCTCTCTCTCTCTCTCTCTCTCTCTCTCTCTCTCTCTCTCTCTCTGCTTGAAAATGAATAAATAAAATATTTTTAAAAACCCAAAAACATAAAAAAAAAAAAAAGTAAAATAGCCAGGCGTGGTGGTGCACGCCTTTAATCCCAGCACTCAGGAGGCAGAGTAGGAGGATCACTGTGAGTTTGAGGCCAGCCTGAGACTACACAGTGAATTCCAGGTCAGCCTGGGCTAGAGTGAGACCCTACCTCGAAAAACAAAAAGTAAAATAGAAGAGAAGCATATGGGGCACGAGGACCAGTGTAGGCCTGGAGGGCAGAGGGACAGAAGTCCTGCCCAGGTTCTGTTTCCATCACCATGCATTCCAACAGCCTTGGTAAAGGTCCTAAACACACCACTGAGCCTAAGGCTCAACCAATCCCTCTTGGAGGAGTGCTGGGGTGAAGCATGACAGAGGGGGGTACCTGGCAGACCCTTGGGAGCTATGACTGGCTGGCCAGGGGATGGGAGAGATTTGATAGGCTGACCTCTAAATATGAAACTTCCATAAAACAAAAATCCACAATAATGGTTATTTAATTTATTCTTCATTTACTGTGTGCCAGACACTGGATTATCTTGACCATATTTTTAAATTGTGTGTGTGTGTGTGTGTGTGTGTGTGTGTGTGTGTGTGTGTGTGTGTGTGTGTGTTCCTGTAGGCAAGTGCAGGCAGAAGGCAACTTTTGTTTGGCCCTCCTCATTTGAGGCAGGGCTGGTGACTCTCCATCTCTCCCTGTGGTTTGCTGTGAACTTCTGGGAAATTCTCCTGTCTCCACCGCCCAACTCAGTTGTCAGAGTGCTGGGATTACATAAACCTGCTACTGCTTCTGGCTTTTTCAAAGTGGGCTCTGAGGACCGAACTTGGGTACTCAAGCTTGAGTAGTGAGCATTTTATCCACTGAGCCATCTCCCCAACCCTGTTTCACCATATCAGATCCTCTGTGAGGGAGGAACTGAGGGTTAAGGACTCACTCCAAGGGTGCAAGTGGATCCTGGGAGAGCGGTCTCTGGTCAGTAGAGGCCTGGGTGAGCTCGGATGCTGCATCTAGGCTAGCCTGGGACAATGGGCTGCAGGATCCTTCCTCCTAAGCTCCCCTTCTGTTTCTACTTTAGAAGCCTGTCCACCCTGCTTGGTCTCTGGTTCCCTGAGGAGCCTCTCCACTCAAGCCCTGGGGGAGGGGGAGGAAGGGAGGAGAGAGCTCAGGCAGACCTACTTTCCAGGCTTTAATCCTTTTTGCTTAAAGGATTTTTTTTTTTTTTTTTTGCTTGGGGAAGACTCGGTCTGATCAGAGGAGAGACGTAGGGAGCTGACAAGCTTCGGAGGGTGGAGGGTGGCGAGGAGAAAGAAATACATATTTATTACCCTCAATTATTAAAAAATAGATAGTACCAGATCTTAGGTCCTGGCAGACATTGCAGCAGCATTTGTTCAAGGACTATTTTTTTCCCTTTTTTTTTTTTTTTTTGTTAATTCTGTTGAGATTGTAACATGGTTAGCTTATTAGTAAAATACCCTGACCAGTTCCCACTGGGACAGATCAGTCAGCTACTAGTGTGCTTTACAGGACAGTGACTGGTACAGAGGAAGACCCATACCCCAACTCAGCAAAGAGAGGGGGTGAGGCAGGAAGGGTCTGAGCCCTCATTTTGGTCTCCCCAGCGTTTCTGTGCCAGCTGCTCTCTGAGAACAAATCCCCCACCATTAAGAAGACTTTCCCACAGGATCACTTCTTTTCCAAGGAGTGGGGAGAAAGAAATCAATGGATCCCAACTTCCTTTGTCCAGGAAGTAAGAGCTCTCAGCTGGGCTTCAGCAGGGGCACCCCAGCTTCCCAGGACACACCCTTCTCCTCAAGCCCTCTCCTCCAAACTATCAGCCTGTTGAGAGGGCAGTGTGAAGATGCCAGGGTACCTGCAAATGTCTGGATGCCCACAGATGCCTGACCCTGCAGGCAGGCAGACCCTTCACAGCAGGACAAGGTGAAGCTCATACAAAGAGTGAGGGGAAGGAACCGAGAGGGGAGCCCAGAGAAGAGAACCGTGTCACTCACTGTGGGACCCGAAGCCTCCTGAGAGCCTGACACACAGTGGGCCTCAGTGCACAGCTGCCAAACAGAACAGCAGCAGGGACTCAGCAAGACCCTGCTCTTTGCCAGGAAGGCACTTAATATCCACATTGCCACCAACTCCCAAAACCCAAGAGGAAGGTGGCATCAGCATATATATATATATATATATATATATATATATATATATATATATATATATATATATAATAAGGTCTCATGCATCCCAGGCTGACCTCAAACTCTTGCCTCCCTCCATCTCCTGAGTACTGGGATCACAGGTGTATGCTACCATGCCTCATGTTAGTTCCACTTTTCAGATGATGAGACAAAGGCATGAGAATTAAAAGCATTTGACTAAGGTTAGGCTACTGATAAGTGACAAAGTGGGGACCTGATTCCCACCCCTCTGTCCCCACAGCCCCAGAATCTGGTACTGGCTTGATCTATGGAGGCCACAGGGGAACCCAGCAGGCAAGCAGTCAGGTCCAAAGAATCACATAGGAAGCAATGTCCATTTCATTGTCTTTAAAACTGAAGCCACTGGGTCAGGGCTGGGTTTCCTTTTCTGATCAAGAACCCTGTTTCAGAGAGAAGAGGCCACTGGAAAGGCAGGACAAGGGCCCACGATTGTTCCACAAGTCCTCCGATCCCCTCTCATGTTTCCAAGCCAATCAGCCATGCACGGATACTTTCCACAGCGCCCCTCATGTAGCCTTAGGAGCTTTTTCCTGCCCCTGACAGAGAAGGCAGAGTTCAGGTCAGAGTGAGAGTCCTCCAAACCAGTGCTCCCTCCACACTAGGTTACCTGTCTCTGCTAAGCTAAGGTTCCTGCCCCTAGGCAGTGCTTGTACCTGTCCATCCTGCCCACTCCCAAGACTCAGCTCTAGATGACAGGTGGCAAAACTTCAAAGGGTGGTGGCCAGTGGCAGGCGGGAAGAAGACGGCGCAGGAATTCTGTAGGGATGACAGTGAGCACAGCTACTACTGATCTTGATGGCAGGGCTCACTGAGCATCTGTTCTGGGTTAGGCCACAGCAAAGGGCCAGGACTTTAAACAAGAAGACTCTTCTGATTGTCTCCGTCCTGTGAGGTTGAGGTTGGTACTGTTACAAACCCCATTTCACAGATGAAGGAACTCAAGTCTAAGAACTAAGGTAACGTAAAGAACTTGAGTACGGGTCTACCCAGATACTGAGTACTTAATCACTGTGCTCAGAGACAGTGGGCTTGGTCACTGACCCTCTCCCCTTCCTTTAAAGCCACCAGCACAGCCAGGGAGGCCAACAATGAGGGCTTCACTGGGGTGGAGGTTTGGGAAAGGCTGCAGGGGCAAAGAATGTGTTGTTACTAGCCTGCCTGTTTTGAGCACCCCGAACCAAGTGCTGTGTGACACAGAGCAAGTCATCCTGGCTCCTGAGTTTCAGCTCCTCAGCTGAGTGATCAGACTCCTTTAGCACCAATTTTATTAACTTTTTATTTTTATTTATTTATTTTTTGTTTTGTTTTTTCGAGGTAGCGTCTCGCTCTAGCCAAGGCTGACCTGGAATTCACTATGTAGTCTCAGGGTGGCCTTGAACTCATGGCGATCCTCCTACTTCTGCCTCCCAAGTGCTGGGTTTAAAGGCATGCACCACCACGCCCAGCTTAACTTTTTATTTTTTTATTGGTAGCGTCCATAATTATAGGCCATAAACCCCCTCCCCCATATCTCCTCCCCCTCTTGATTAGTCTCTGTTTTGTTTCGGTGTCATCATCTTTTCCTCCCATTATGTGTAGGTATTATCAGGCACTGTGAAGTCATGAACATCCAGGTTAGTTTGTGTCTGGAAGTTTGTGTGGTAAGCAGCCCTCCCCTTCCTTCCAAATTTCCCAACACCTATGAATCTATCAAATCCCTTATTGGAACCACACGAGAAGGGAGAAGGGTGTGCTCCTTCTCACACCTAATCCTCAGGAGTTTGCTAGTGTCACAAGCCACTCAGTCTCAAAGACACCCAGTGCCTCTGTAATCCTTCCCCTCAGCTTCCCCCACAGCCATGTTCCAAGCCCCAAAACACACATGCACACACACACTCACACATGTCCACACTCTCTGTTTGATGGCTTTGTGATGATGGCTTGGGGTCCTACCTGGCTATTGGTGGGGCCAATGATGGATGTCACCAACTTCCCTTGATGGCCTCCATCCACTTCCAGCAAAAGTCCTGAACTTCTCCCACCTCCCTCCTCCCTGCTTAGAGGACATAAGCACAAAGTCAAAGCTGCCAGACATGTCTAACAGTGGTTTTTCCATCTGAGGAGACTTTCCATGTCACATTATGAAGCATTTTGCAGACATTGAAACTAAGGTTTCAGCCGGGCGTGGTGGCGCACACCTTTAATCCCAGCACTCAGGAGGCAGAGGTAGGAGTGATATGAGTTCAAGGCCACCCTGAGACTACAAAGTGAATTCCAGGTCAGCCTGAGCTAGAGTGAGATCCTACCTCGAAAAACAAAACAAACAAACAAACAAACAACAACAACAAAAAACCCTAAGGTTTCAGAGGTAGGATAGCTGTGAGTTTGAGGCCAGCATGAGCTAGAGTGAGATCCTACCTTAGAAACAAACAAACAAATAAACAAACAAAAAAACTAAAGTTTTATGACCCTACAGTGAATACCATAGCCCCAATGTGGAAGGCAAGGGGATAAGAGTATAACTTGTTATTATGCCTAACATAAAATAAAATCAAACCACTAAGGCTTTGGGGCTAGTGATGTGTCCCAGTACCCAGCATTGAAGAAAACGGGGTATGCCTATAATCCCAGCACTAGGGAGGTGCAGGCAGGAAGATCAGAAGTTCAAGGTCATCCTCAGCTACAGTCAGTCTGAAGACAGTATGGGGATACATGAAACCCTATTTCAGTATGGGGATACATGAAACCCTATTTCAGAAAACAAGAAAAAAAAACCCAAAAAACAAAAAACTAATGCTTTACTGAGCATGGCAGTATGAATCTATAATCCAAGTATTTGGGAAGCTGAGGCAAAAGGATCAAGAATTCAAGGCCAGTAAATGCTACAAAGCAACAGCCTCTTTCAAATAAATAAAAAAAAAAGAATATAAAAACTAAGACTTAGCTGAGCATGCTGCCACATGCCTATGGTTCCAGCTACTCAGGAAACTGAAGCAGAAAGATAGCTTGAGCCCAGAAATTCCAGGCTGGTCTGGGCAGAATAGGGAGATTCTCATCTCAAAACAGAAGAACAGACAAAACCCGGAGGTTTAGCATTGCTGACACAGAAAGCTGCTGGTTAAGGAGACAGGGAACATTTCAGGGCTGTAGGGGAGGAGAGGCTGCGCTTCCCTGTACTCACTGTTTAGGCTGTGAGATTACAGTGATTTTCCTCTTTTTGCCAGCCTGTGACTTTCCAGTGTTTTCTGCTATGGGCATTATTTGGCACATTCAAAAAAATTACTCTGAAACAGGCATGGTGGCACACATGCCTTTAATCCCAGCCCTTGGTATCACGATGAGACTATATAGTGAATTCCAGGTCAGCCTGAGCTAGAGTGAGACCCTACCTTGAAAAGCAAAATATAACAAAACAAAACACAAAAAATTACTCTGGCTGGGCGTGGTGGTGCACACCTTTAATCCCAGCACTCGGGAGGCAGAGGTAGGAGGATCACCATGAGTTTAAGGCCACCATGAGACTACAGAGTGAATTCCAGGTCAGCCTAGGGTTACAGTGAGATCCTACCATGACAAAA
>PVHP010033993.1:0-18810 GCA_004024765.1 Zapus hudsonius
TTTTTTTTTATATATCCATTCTATCAACTCTGTTCCTTCTAGAGAACCCTGACTAATACAAGGATGAAATGAAATAAAATTTATAAGGCACTTAATCCTTTTTTGAGTTCTTTATTTCTAGGATCAAGATATTGTTTTTATATTTCTGATTCCAGAGCAGATGGAATTTTTTTACCGATGCAAAATGTTCCCGGTATAACTTATCTGTCTATGTAAGAGATTATTGGCATAATCCTATCAATGGAGCTCAGCCAGTAAGATGGAACAAAACAGTCTTTCTTTGATATCAGATCAAAGAAATGTGTCCAGTGTGTTATCTCAAAGGCAAAACTAGCTGATGCAACTTACTGTTAACATAGCAGTTTGGATTCTGGTATGAATGTTACATTCAGAAAAGATTGGGAGATTTTTTTTGGATCTGAGTATCTCAGCCCTGGTCTTTAAATTTTTTATTTGAAAATAAAATTGTATATATTTATGATATACAGTATAGATTTAAAATTTTTTAAATTTATTTATGTGCAAGCAGAGAGAGACAGAAGAAATATAGACAGAAAGAATGGGCACATCAGGGCCTCCAGCTGCTGCAAATGCATGGGCCACTCTGTGCATTTGGCCCACATGGGCACTGAGGAATCAAACTCAGGACATTAGGCTTTGTAGGCAAGTGCCTCAACCACTGGCACATCTTTCCAGCCATACAGTGTGGATTTTTGACATATGAATATGTTAAGAAATTCAGCCTAGAAATGACTGTTTACAAGAATCAGGTCCATTCTCAGTTGGATGGACCCACAGAAGAGAAGGTCCTAAGACTGGCTTTCTACAATGGTGACAGATGACAGGATGCACATCCAGTCAGTCCATCTGCTGCTGTTGCACTGAGACTTGCTGGTCAGAGCACAGCGGAAAGGAAGGAGCCACTTCCCTCTCTTCCCTCGATTTCTTCCTGCAGACTCCCTCCCCTCTCCACTGGATGGAGAGCCCGAGCTCATGGGTGGGGGCTGGTCTCCTACCCTCACCTTGTGAAGCTGTGCTCCACTCTGGACTAGGAACCAGGGTTAATTCAAATGTCCTGTTCCCTTTTCTCCTGGGAGTCCTCTTCATCACTATTAACCCTCTGTTTTCCTGAACCACGTCCCCACCTTCTTTACAGACTGCTTTCAAGCCACCCTCACACTGGCCAGGGTTTTCTTGAAGGCATAACGCCCATTGTGTTCATCTCTTTAGATTTCAAAGTGCCTAGCATACAGTAGTCATTTAATATTGATAAGTGCATTAAATCATTATTTTAAAATATCTTTCAGTAGCATTATTGAAGCAGGTCTCTATACCACAAAATGGCCCCACAGCTCAATGGCCTACCCCATGTATCTGACCTTGTGAAATAGACATATTCCTTATGGACTCTGGTTAATTAAATGAATCTTCTTATTATTGTGTTGCATGTTTGCATGTATGTGTGCATGCATGCGTGTGTGGGTGTGCACTTGCGAGTAGGTGTGCGTGTGTGTGTGTGTGCACGCGTGCATGCATGCACCATGGTGCTGTGTGAAGTCAGAGAACAACTTTTGGTCAGTCCTTGCCTTCCACCTCATTTAAGACCAAGTTTCTCAAACTAGTTTCTCACTGTGCTATTCTTTGCTGCACTCTCCACAAGCTTCCAGAAAATTCTCCTGGCTCCACTTACCATCATGCTGTCAGCATGCTGGGATTACAGAAGCCCACCACAGCTTCTGGCTTTTCATGTGGGGTCTGGGAATTGAACTCTGGAACTCTATCTTGAGGGGTAAGCACTTTTTCCATAGGGGCGTCTCCTCAGCCTCTGTTAATTCAGTTTTAATTCCACATATTTGCATTGCCATTTAGGAGATGCAAAGAAACAGTGGTTATTGTATTAGTTACCCTCTCATTTCTGGGACAAAACACTTGACAAAAAGCAGCTTATGAAGGGAAAAGGGCTTATTTTTCCTTTAAAATATTAAAAAACTTATTCTAATATTTTATTTATTTATGAGAGAGAGAGAGAGAGAGAGAGAGAGAGAGAGAGAGAGAGAGAGCATATGAGTGTATCAAGGCTTCCCGCCACCACAAACAAACTCCGGACACATGCACCACTCTGTGCATCTGGCCCTATGTGGGTATGTGGGAATCAAACCCAGGCCATCAGGCCCTGCAAGCAAGTACCTCCAACCATTGAGCCATCTCTGAAGCCCTTGGTTTATAGTCTCGAGGGGAGTTTCATCATGGTGAGGAAAGCACGACAGGTTTGAGCAGGAGACCTGGACCACATCTTCATATCAGAAGGAAGTAGTCTGTGTACTGGGCTTGGAGCTGGACTATGTCACTCCAAAGCCATCCCCCGGAAACCCACCTACTCCAGCACAGCTCCACCTCCCAAAGGCCCCACAATCTTCCCAAATTGTCACCAGTTGAGGAGCAAGTATTCAAAACACATGAACCTTCAGGGGCATCTCACTCAACCCACCAACCAAGTTACTGATTTCTTGAAGGACTGGCTGTCCTTCCTCATCTCCCTCTCTAATACAAACTTCTGTTGATCATTGTATTGTAAAATGTATTGACTATTTACAACTTGTGACAGGGTTTTTAGATCATCAATCCACAAATCCTACTACAAATATTGAAATCAAATAATACTAGCATTTTATTTCAGGAAATTCTGTATAAAGCAAAGTAGCACTTCTAATTGTTTGATTATTAGCTCAGCCCTGGTTTTGCTTCACCAAGCTGGATTGGATTATAATGCTCGGGTACTCTTGCAGCCTGGGTCTTGCTCTCTCCGTGTTTTCTGGCTGTCCAGGCACTGTTGAAGCTGACCACCAAAGCTGCGGTAGATTTGAAATGGAGTGAAAAGCCACAGTGGAGAAGAGTCACTAAGACCAATCAAAACAAAGGCTCTAATCCTACACTTCAGCCCTATGTCCTCTCTCAGAGTCACTACCTGACAGTAATTTTCCCATTTACAAAAGGAATGTCTAGTAACAAGACTTCCTTGAGCCTTGAAAAGATTATTTAGTAGACAAACATTCCGAAGGTGACCCTGCATCAGGTGCTCTAGTAGGTATGAGCATGAACAAGAATAATGTCTCCACTCTCATTCTTGGAGGAAACAAAAATAAAGTTAGGACTCCTGGTGGGAAGCAACAGTGTATGCAGTGAGGAGCCAGCTCTTCTTTGACGGCATCATAACCCAGGAAGAGGGGACTTCGTTTTGAAAACCTGGTGGATCCTAGGTTGTCATCTGTTCCCGGAGAAAATCAAACAGTGGGAACACAGCACACAGCCTTTGCCACCATTTGTCAAATTCCATCCTCAAACCACAGTCACCTGTGCTGACTGAAGTTACACCGGCTTCCTGACACCAGTGGTTGGACAGTGACTGAGCACTGCTCACACACAAGAGGCTGGGACGCCTTTATAAGTAGGCTCGCAGACAGGAAGCCACAGTTAACAGGTTCACTACTTTGTGCCCACTTCCTCTGTTCCAGGTTTGGGTGGCCCATTAATACAAAGCAAGATTGACTCGGATATTTTCACAAACCATCTGGAAGCACAGAATCCTAATTCATTCTTGGGATATAGTCCCACACGCTTTCAACATGTCCACACCCTCTCTAATACTCAAGACCTTCCTCGAGTCTCGTCTGGTCCAGGAAGCATCCTCTGACCTACCACAACAGAGGCTCGATGTCATGTCAAGGGCTGTGTACACATCATCCATTGAATCACAGCAGCAATCTGTTACTCAGGTATAATTATTCTCATTATGGAAACAAAAAAACGGGGGAGACGTGAGTCTCAGAGAGGTTAACATCTGTTTCCAAGGCTTCAGCGTGGCAGGATTGGGAATGAAAGTCAGGTGGACACAACTCTGAAGCCTGGGTGAGCTCTTGGGTGCTTTTATGTGATGCTGTCTCCCCTTCCCCAACTATAATATACACTTGGCACCACCCAGTTAGGTCACTGCTTACACTTGTAGGATTAATCATGAGTCCAGGGAGCATTTCTCCTTCTTCACTGAGTCTCTCAAGGAAGGGATGATATCTGGTTCTGTTCTCTTATGAGGGTGTTAAGTAGACCTCTGCCTAGTGAGTACATACTCATTCAGTTACTGTGACCAGAGAATGAGGAAAAGTTAAAATATATGGAATACTAGACACCATACTTTAAAGACATTATTCAATGCATTTTAATACTTTCTTAAGGGTGCTTTACAGCATTTTTGGTAGAGATAGTTTTCTAAGGGTTTTTAAAAATTGGGTAGTTCACCTATTTACACACCCACGTGAGTCATAAAATGGAGATTCTCTACACGTGTCACACCCCAGTTAATTCCCATTTCTGACACATAATCAGCTTTCTAGTTGCAAGCCAGTTTCAAAATTAAATGAGCTTCCAATTGGCAGTTTCTTGGAACGCCCACTATTTGTTTTGGAGAATGTTTTGAGAAATGGAAGGTTACTAAGTAGATCTCAAAGAGTTGGGATGGCCAAATTTCAAAAGGGCAGGCATAATCCTTGGCTTCAGTGACTGAAAGACCATTTCACAGAGGGGAAGTGGGAAGACAGGAACGCGTAGACAGAAAAGGGCCAAAGTCTATAAAAACAGAGGAGCTGGGGAGTCAGTCAGGGCAAGACTCTTGCTGGTTCTTGCAGAACTGTCTTCTACTGTCTTCTGTCCTCATCCCAAGATGAACCTGCTGCTGCTCGGTTTGGGGCTGGTCCTAGCCTGTGCCCACACAGAAGGACAGAAGAATGTAGTTAAAAGGAACATTGACCCAGAAAAGGTAGAGCCATGGGGCATAGGAACTTCTGACTTTGTGGGTGGTTTGGAGGATTCGGAAAGCAGATGGGTTCTTTTGGGGTGGGAGGGTGGGGTAGGGAGTTCTTTAATTTATAGTTGCAAGAGTGACTTCAGACCTTGACCTAAGACTAGTTGTATACTCATAAAGGAATGCCTGAGGGCCTTTATTTTTACTGAAGAGACAATGAGGTGTCCTTGGTATTATGCCGAATGACCAGAGTTCAAATCCCACCTTCATATTGTGTTACGAGTCCCGGTCCTTAGGTCAGGCAGAGTTCAAGAAGAAAAATGTCCCTGGGGTACCCTTCTCTTTTTCTCATTTAATCATTTGATGCATTTATTGCAGATTTCAGGGGAATGGTATTCCATTCTCTTGGCCTCTGACCAAAGGGACAAAATTGAAGAAAATGGAAGCATGAGAGTTTTTGTGGAAGACATCCATGCTTTTGAGAATGACTCCTTAGCCTTTAAATTCCATACCATGTAAGTGTGGCCTTCTTTAGTTGAGAAAGGAAAAAGAGAAGCTTGGGTATGGTTTCAGAGACCTACACACACACACACACACACAGACACACACACAGACACACACACAGACACACACACACACACACACACACACACTGGGCCTGTACCCCAAACCAGAGTCCCTCATCTGACATCAACTCAGGATTTGATGGACAGGGCTTTAAAATTTCTTAATTTTGAAGGAGAGAAATAAGAGAGAGAGAGAGAGACAGAGAGAGAGAGAGACAGAGAGAGACAGAGAGAGAGAGAGAGAGGTGAGGTGTACCAGGGCCTCAGCCACTGCAAAGGAACTCTAGATGCATGCACCACTTTGCGCATCTGGCTTTACATGGGTACTAGGGAATCGAAGCCGGGTCCTTAGGCATTGCAGGCAAGCACCTTAACTGCTGAGCCATCTCTCTGGCCTGGACAAGAGTTGATTATAGGATTAAATCTTTTGAGAGTGATGTAAGAAAAAGACGGAGATTTCAAAATTATCATCAGTGTGACATTATAGGTTAAGAGCATGGAATTTTGAATTAAAGTCATCTATTATTTAGTTGTTAACAGAGAAACGCCAGCCTTTCCACCTGAGTTTTCCAGTGTAAAGGGGCTGATCAAAATTCTCCCCCATGCTTCTTGTGAAGGCTGAGCCAGGTAATTTTCATAAAGCACTTATTTGAGAGGTTGGCTAATGACATAGACCAATGGCTGGAGGGTAGTAACCGTGGGAAGGAGCGGGGTAGTAATAGTGGTGAGACGTGGTTGCCTAAGCATCTTTTAAATAACTAAGGAAAAATGATCATCTTTAAAGTATCACATTCAACCACATCATGTAAGGAACAGCTTTTTGACAATTATACAAAAATATTCAAAAGTGAGGTGGGGGGCTGGAGAGATAGCTCAGCGGTTAAAGGATCTATGACTCAGGTTCTATTTTAACCACATAAGGGCCACAAAATGCCTGGTGTTCGTTTGCAGTGGCAGGTGGCAGGCTCATGTATGCCTATTCTCTCTCTCCTCTCTCTCTCTCTCTCTCTCTCTCTCTCTCTCTCTTTCTCTCTCTCTGTTAAAATTTCTTTGTCAAAAAGTTAGGTTGAAAGAGACACTCACCTTCTGATTGAGGTGAGGGAGCTAACCTCATCAGTGCCTCATTCTGTTTTACAGTGTAAATGGAGAGTGTACTGCCCTGAATTTAGTCACTGATAAAACAGAAAATGATGGGGTGTATTTCCTTGAATGTAAGTATATTTCAGGACTATACATCCAATTGTAAAGAATTTACCAAACCCTAATGTCTTCATGATCATGTGTGTGGTGCTGGGGATTGAACTCGGGGCCTGGCACATACTAAACACACTCTCTCCTACTGCCCTACATGTCCAGCCCTTTTCAAGATCTTGATCGACTCCTAATCTATATTTATTTAAGTAATATAACAGGGCTCATCTAAGAACGAATACCTATAATTGTCAGGAAGATAAGATAGTTTCTCATTTCTTGCCATTTGTTTGACTCTGCCTAGTGGTCATGTCGCAGCACAAAACTCAGGATGAGGCTCCAGACATTTATTGCTAGTGGACTTCTTAGGGGACAGATACATCGCTGGCAGGTGCTGGGAGAGGTGGGCAGGTCTCAGGTTTTCAGGGTGAGTTGCTGCTCACCAGTGGTCAGCCTATCCGTATCCTGCTCTTGGAAGTTATTTCATGAAGTCCTGAACGATGCAAACTGAAGGTATGGGGTCTCTTCACCATGTTTTAGTGTTGAGTACTACAGGTAAAGGATCTCCAGTGCCTCCCATGGACCAGTGAAGTTCTGAGCTGTGTTCCGTCTTCTCCACAGATGATGGAAGTAACACATTCCACGTGCTTGAAACGGACTACACTCAATATGTCGCTTTCCACCTCACAAACGTCAACAATGATAAAACATTCCAGCTGATGGAGCTCTATGGTAGAGTATTTTCATGCTGACCCTGAACTTGGGTTAGGAAAAGAACAGAGAGAAAGAGCCCTAGCTAGATACAACACAATCTTTCCAATCTGATCCTGGACAGTATCTCCCCTACTGAAGACAGATGGTCACCTGTGGTGGTAAAATTAAGAAATCTCTCAGTGTTCCAGAAAGATGACTTTTGGGTGGGCATACCCACGCAAAGGCCCCTGCCTGAGCAGAAGGTGTTGCTGTCCATTTTTCCACTCCCACGAAGCCCTGTGCTCTCATCCCCTCTGTGGCCAACACAGAAGTCCCAGCGGTTTATGTCACTGTCATTTTTTGCACAGGCCGAGAAGAAGATCTGAGTTCAGAAATCAAGCAACATTTTGTGAATATTTGCAAGGAACATGGAATTGTTGAGGAAAACATAATTGACCTGACCAAATCTGGTAAGTTGACCCAGCTGGGTTTTGCTTCCTGAGTTCTGTATCATAGAAGGGAGAGATCCAAGTAAAGGCCCCCTTTGTCTCAAAATGGAGACCCACCTGGTTGTGCTCAGGGAATAAAGTGGGGCTGGTGTCTGAGTGTGTTCTCGTCTGCCTCTGCAGATCGCTGTCTCCAGGACAGAGACCAAGGAACGGCCTAAACCTCCAGGTTAGTGATCAATGGAGTGTGGGTGGGGAGAGGGGAGTGAGTGCGGATGGGTACAAGGGCCTTCCAAAATGCATTAGTAGTGTGCCCAGAGATTACAATAAAAATTATTGGGGGACTGGAGAGATGGTTTAGTGGTTAAGACACTTGCCTACAAAGCAGAAGGACCCGAGTTCAATTCTCCAGGACCTATGTAAAGCCAGATGCACAGGGTGGCACATGTGTCTGAAGTTTGTTTGCAGTGGCTGGAGGCCCTGCTATACCTATTCTCTCTCTTTCTCTGTCTGCCTCTTTCCCTCTCTCTGTCTCTCTCCCTCAAATAAATAAATAAAATATTTTTAAAAATCTATTTAAAAATAATCTGGGAAGAAATCTTCTGGGGGAAGCTTGAAGTTTTGAGTTGAGCAAGTGATTTAAGCAATTAACAAAGAAAACAATAGGGCTGGGGGAAGGTTCAGTGGTTAAAGGTGCTTGCTTGCAAAGCCTGCTGGCCTTGGTTCAATTCCCCAGTAGCCACATAATGCACAATGTGGAGCATGCTTCTGGAGTTGGTTTGCAGTGGCAGGAGGGCCTGGTGTGTCCATACTGTCTCTGTCTGTCTGTCTGTCTGTCTGTCTGTCTGTCTGTATCTCAAGTAAATAAAAAAATATTTTGGGGTTTTTTCAAGGGTCTCACTGTAGCCCAGGCTGACCTAAAACTTATTCTGTATTCCCAGGCTAGCCTCAAACTCACAGAGATCCTCCTTCCTCTGTCCCAAGTGCAGGGATTAAAGGTGGGAACCACCATGCCCAGCCTAATAAAAAATACTTTTAAAGAGATAAAACAATTATATGTACCTTACAGAGGTTCTGTGTGAATGTGTAAACAGGGCTCAGTGGTTGAAAATCAGTAAGACTTGCAGCTCGAAACAGAGCCTAGCAGAGTATGATACAAATGAACAGACCTCCATCTCTGATCCATTTTACAAGGAGCACAGGCCATCTTCCCATCTGGTTTAACTCGCTTCTTTTGAGCTCTGCATCCTTCATTTCTCACTTGCTATTGAAACTGTCTGATCTTCCATTGTCCTCCAATCTGGAGAACAGACTCCTTTCTCAGATTCATTGTGGGACTTAATCAATAAGTTTGAAAGTCTTAGCAATTTGCATAAAGTAAGCTTTTACTGAAAAATGGCTTTTGTCATTATTCCTTAGTTTATCCAACATTTTTCAGAATTTGGGACAGAAGAAATAGCTCAGCCAGCAAAGTGTTTTCCTTGCAAGCACGAGGTCCTGAGTTCCATCCCCAGAACCCACATTTTATTTTATTTATTTTTTATTGTCCATAATGAGTTACATTATTTAATGGGCAAACAATGAACCAGTACCCCAATGCCCCTCTTCCCCATCCCCGATCAGCTGGATATCCTCCTCCGTGGGCAGTCTGGATTAGTCCATGGGGCAGGGGACTAGCCTAGGAGTCAGCCAGAGAACCCACATTTTAAAAGCCTGGCAAAGGCTGGAGAGATTTCTCAGTGGTTAAGGCACTTGCCTGCAAAGCTTACCAAACCAGGTTTGATTCCCCAGTACCCATGTAAAGCCAGATGCACAATGGTGCATGCATCTGGAGTTCATTGACAGCAGCTAGAGGCATTAGCACTCCCATTCTGTCTGTCTGTCTTCTCTCTCTCTCTCTCTCTCTCTCTCTCTCTCTCTCTCTCTCTCTCTCTCTCTCTCTGCTTGCAAATAAATAAACAGATACAAATTTTAAAACCTGGCATGCTGGCATACATTTGTGATCTCAGTGCTGAAATGATAGAGGCAGGCAGATCCCTTGGGCTTATGAGCCAACCAGTGCAGCCTGCTTGGTGAGACTCAAGCCAGTGAGAGATCCAGTGCCCAGAGAAGGACATCCAAGATGGTCCTCCAGCCTCGACTTGCATGAGCATACGCGTGCATATGCACCCCACACGCAAACATCACACAAATACACAAATGCTAAAGATGGCAGGAACAACCCTCAGATCCTTCATACTTCCTTTCTACATTTCCATGTGCCACAATAAGAAAACAATGAGTTATTTACCCATGTTCTTTCTTCCTCATTCTGGCAAATAACATAAGTTAGAATACAGGGAAAGATTTATATTTCGTCATCATGTTCTCCGCAATAGAATTTCTCCAGGTCCTCAATTCAGTCCAAGGGATGCTAATACGTATCTGTGTTCTCTCGCCCTTTGCTTATTTAGTGTTGGGTGAATGCTTCAAATCTGGACTCCGGCATCATCCTGTCCTGTCCACAGGCCATCTGTGACAAGCTCCGTGATCTGATTTCCGTCGTTGTCCACATGAAAGCATTGCACCTGCACCTCCAGATCGCCCATCATTGCCTGGGACAACTCATCCATTCACCAAGAATCTTTGCATTTCCCTCTGTCACCCCGGTGGCAACTCTGCACGAATATTTTCCTCTACCTGTTCAATAAACAACCTTGCAATCATAAGACTTAACTCTGTGTCTGAGAGAATGTGAGGCTGCTAGTGAGGGAAGGAGGGGACCTCCTGGACTCTGTACCCATAATCCTCCTCTAATGTCTCAGGATCGACCCTGAGTTTCAGGATTCTCTCTCCTCTGCAGTAATCCATTGACTAATATCCCAAGTCCACATGGGTGCTGCCTGCTCTCTGATCTTTCTGTTTTTAGTGGCTTCTGCACACCAGAGGAATACAAGACTGGATCCATCACTTCTCATCCTCGGGTTCCCCTTCCACCAGGGCACTGAGGACAGATGGATACAGCTGAAGCCTGGCATGGCCCAGGACTTGCCTTGTGCAACAAAGATTGGTTCACGCATCATAGGCTCAAAGGCTAATGAGAGAAGGTCACTGTCTGAAGCGCCCCATCTCAGGCTCTGCCTGATCAGGAGACTAAATTAGATTCAGACCTACACCAGAATCAAGTGCTTCGTCTGGTTGCAAAAATACAACAAAACACAATGCAGGAAACCAACCAGTTGCACTAATAATTTGCCGTTCTTTTCTATTTTTGAAGGTGAATTGTCACTTTGTTGCCTGGGCTGGACTCAAATTCCTGTGCTTAAGTAATCCTCCTGCTTTAGCCTCCTAGGTAGCTAGGGCCACGGCATGTGCCACCGTGCCCAGCTTCTCATTTCTTCCTCTCTCTCTATCTCCCTCCCTCTTTCTCTCTCTCTGTGTATAAGTATGGGCACACATGTGCCAGAACACATATGTGGAGGCAGAGGACCACCGGGCAACCTGGCATGTGGGTTCTCATCTTCCACTTTGCTTGAGGCAGAGTCTCTTGTTATTCACTGTTGCATTTGCCAGGCTAGCTGGCCCAGGAGTTCACGAGGCAAGTGCCTTAGCCACTGAGCCAAATCCCCCATCCCAGATTCTCAAACTAATAAAAGTATTTATTTGTTTCAGAGAGAGAGAGAGAGAGAGAGAGAGAATGATGGGCCTGCCAGGCGTTCTAGCTGCTGCAAACACAAACTCCAGACACATGAACTACTTTGTATATCTGGGTAATTGAACCCAGGTTGCCCAGGGCCATCAGACTTTGCAAGCAAGAACCATTAACCTCTGAGACATCTCTCCGGCCTCTCATTTTAAAAAAGTTAACAGTTAAGGGTCAGAAAGAAAAACTGATGCCCAGCCGGGCGTGGTGGCGCACGCCTTTAATCCCAACACTTGGGAGGCAGAGGGAGGAGGATCGCCATGAGTTCAAGGCCAGCCTGAGACTACATAGTGAATTCCAGGTCAGCCTGGGCTAGAGTGAGACCCTACCTCAAAAAACCAAAAAAAAAAAAACCAAAAAAACAAACAAACAAACAAACTTATTTAGCTGGGCGTGGTGGCGCACGCCTTTAATCCCAGCACTTGGGAGGCAGAGGTAGGAGGATCACCATGAGTTCAAGGCCACCCTGAGACTACATAGTGAATTCCAGGTCAGCCTGGGCTAGAGTGAGACCCTACCTCGAAAAAAAAAGAAAAAGAAAAAGAAAAAAAGAAAAGCTGATGCCCAGAAGTGTACATCATAGGCTATTCTTGAGAATTCTTAGAAAATAAATAACAGGGCTGGGGAGATGGCTCAGTGGTTAAAGGCACCTGCTTGAAAGCTTGAAGGCCTGAGTTTGACCCTCCCCTGAACCCACAGAAAACCAATGCAAAGTGGTGCATGAGTCTGTAATCCCAGTGAGGCAGATGAGGGGGAGCAGGGTCCCTGAAAGTAAACTAAAGTGGCTATGGGAGGGAAATGTCCTTGATCCTATAAAGAACAGACCTGATTTTGTTTTTTGGTTTTTCCAGGTAGGGTCTCACTGTAGCCCAGACTGACCTGGAATTCACTATGAAGTCTCAGGCTGGCCTGGAACTCACAGTGATCCTCCTACCTCTGCCTCCCAAGTGCTAGGATTAAAGACTTGCACTACCACACCTGGTTCTAATTTTTTTCTTATCTCTTTTTTCCTAAAACCTGATGAGAATAAGGTTATGAGGTGCATAAGCCATGACATGGGATCTTTAGCTCCCTCTCAATATCCCTTCAACCCCAAACATTTTATTCGAATGAGGCATGAAATATTACAAACATTCAAAGGCAAGTAGGAGATTCTGTAAATCAGAGACGAAGTAACCTCTTTAGGAAGGAGGGAAGGAAGGAAGGGAGGGAAGGAGGGAGGGAAGAAGAGAAGAGAGGGAGGAGGGAGACATGGTGGGAAATGGTGAGCGTAAACCAAACATCGAAGCGCTTGTCTCTGGAATCTAGGGAGAGATCTCAGTCAACCATTCAGAGTTCGGGGCAAAACGTCAAAAAGTGGGACAAAGACACACCTGCTTGAGGCCCAAAGGCTGAGGCAGAATGATTTGAGAACAGCTCCTCTCCTTTATCTGGAGTCATGGCAAGAAGGCAACTCTTGTAACAACACTACGACTTATTAAGACAAAAGCACCTTGGGACCGGCCTGACTATTGCTAACTAAAGTTCCAGCCAAGCAGCTGCGACTACTTTGAATGTCCTTTGAGACTAATCAGCTGATTAGAATTTCAGCCATGTGGAGAAGTTAGAATGTTGCAGGCCAATAGCCAAATTATTTTGGATTATCTGAGCCTTTGATGGTCAATTAACAACTGTGTCTCACCTACCATCCAGTGACCTAAATAAATCCTTTTGAAATACACAAAGACTCCCTGTCTTCCAATAACCTGAAAGATATCTGTTATCCCCTAGTGTCTGAGGCCAATAGCAGAGATTTCCCAGCTTTACTGTAACCCTCCTACCTGAATTTCCACCAATGTATTTGAAAGTTCCTTGGTTTATGACTTAGTTTTGTTTTATAACTATAAAAACTTCATGAAATGGTGGGACTGGGGAGATGGCTCAGCGGTTAAGGCACTTGCCTCTAGTGCCTAAGGCCCCCAGTTCAATTCCCCAGTACCCACATAAGCCAGACCCACAAGGTGGTGGCGCTGGTGTTCTCTCTCTCTCTCTCTCTCTCTCTCTCTCTCTCTCTCTCTCTCTCTCTCTCTCTGCTTGAAAATGAATAAATAAAATATATTTTTTAAAAAACTTCATGAAATGGTTAACAGGGTTAACAAGTTGGAACATGGGATTTGGAGAAACCCGAATCTGTGTTCCCAGGCTGTGGTCACCCATGTTTGGCTCCAGAATAAACTATCTCTTATTCTCACTGAGGTGAGAGCCATGTGTGTTCTGTCAATACTGGAATCTAGGTGACCATATTCTGTCAGCTGCCCTGAAGTTCACAGCTGGACCAGGAAATCTCATAAAACATCAACACGGAACCCCACCAGCCTGAGATCATAAAAACAAGGTCAGGTGCAATCTTCAAACATAACTCTCCCTGGTCTAAAATGAACCATGGCTCCTCCCACTCTACATAAAAAGGGTTTCTTGGGTTACCTAATCCTTGAATTGCCCCTATTCCTTCGTAGCACCCAACCTAGAGCTTCCTCAGGACACCCTGTGGCAGGTGCTTTCTGTCATCCCTTCTGAGCTGCCCATGGCTCCCTTGGAGACTGTTCTTCCAA
Source organism: Zapus hudsonius (assembly GCA_004024765.1). Lineage (NCBI taxonomy): Eukaryota > Metazoa > Chordata > Mammalia > Rodentia > Dipodidae > Zapus > Zapus hudsonius. Next base: position 13,965 of record PVHP010033993.1, read on the forward strand.
GCGTTGGTAGTAAGCTCAACTGCTTGACTTAGGGGTATGTTCTGAGCGGTCTTTGGTGGAAGAATATTAATATTTTTAGGACAAGATGCAAGCCTCTCCACACATGGGAAGTACCTGGCTAAGGCATAAATTCAATGCCTGGTTTGATGCTATCTTCCTGATAGGGACTAGAACAAATATTTTAAATATTTTTATTTATTTATTTGCAAGCAGAAGAGAGAGAGAGAGAGAGAGAGAGAGAGAGAGAGAGAGAGAGAGAGAGAGAGAATAAGCATGCCATGGCCTCTTGCTATTGCAAATGAACTCCAGATATATGCATCACTTTGTGCATCTGGCTTTGCATGGATACTGGGGAACTGAATTCTTGTCATTAGGCTTTGCAGGCAAACACCTTAACCACTGAATCATCTCTCCAGCCCTAGAACAAAGATTTTACCCTGAGCAATCTGAAGGCTGGACTTTGCCATTTAACCCGGTCTGTTGGAGGATCACATTTAGTAAGGCAAAATAAATATCTCAGTTTTGAACATTTTGTTAATTCACCTGGGCTACTACAAACAGAGAGTTTGTAATCTAGTTGTTATCCAGTATTTTTTTAATGCAGGGGGAATGAATTTTTCATTCCTGGTAGTCACTCAGGAACCAAGTTCTTTCTATGTACTATCTACCCCCTCCCCCATAACGATGTCCTTATCCACATGGGGAGAGTTGAGTTGCAAGATGAACCCAGACAATGGGAGAAGCGCGATCTTCAGTCCACTCTGCGTTGGCCTTGGATCCTAGAGAACATGCAGGTTCTTCCTCATTTGTTATTCTCCATGCCGACTTCTCACTTCCTGTTTTCTCAGGTTTGGAGAGATTACTTTGAGGATTAAAGAATCACACGCTTTTGCTTTTACCAAAGGTCAGGTGTAACGTTCTTTTGACAATACAAATTCTTCCAAAGCTTAATACGTTTCTGGTGTATTTGTGTTGAGATCAGGCTGTGTAGTAAAAACAGTGGATTTTTCACACGTGCCTTGTCTGGAGAGACTCCGTGTTACAAGCAGCTTTTGACTCCATTTTGAAGACGGACAATGACCCTTGGTGGACACAGGAATGGTACCACTCACATGCCACAGACTTATTCCTGGGAGTAGAAAAGATGCCCTTCTGTAAATTTATCAAGGTCATTTGGGACTATCGGAGTACATGAGTGTATTAAAATCATATCAGAAAAATCAGGCCAGAGAGCTGACTGCCACACCAGACCAAGGAGAGGGTCTAATTCCCTCACCTTGACCTCATAAAGAGACAACACTTAACACTGCAATGACGATGATGGCCTGGCAGTGCTCTCATTGACCACTCTGTATGTGCATTAAGGGATTAGCAGATAGGGAACTCCCAGCTGTCACAGGACTTCAGCTTGACTCAGCCCACACTGTTGACGTGGCCTACTTAAAATGCCACCTTCCTGTTTGTTCATCTGGACCTGCCGTCCACCCATCCATCCATCCACCCAGATCCAGTCGTCACCTTTACACCTCCACCACACCTCACTCCTGCAGCTCAACTCTGATCCTGCAGCCTGACTCCGTGGCTGGCAGCCCCAGCAACTTCCCAAGAAGACCTCCAGCTCAGTGAGGTTCCTTAGCTCATCCCCACAGAGCCCTTATGCATCTCTATCAACTGCCTAGCAGATCTCTTTGCTCTTTAACCCACTGTAATCAGTCTGCAACATCACGTCATACAAGCATACATACAACACACAGAGGTAGAGGACAGATTTACTATGTGACCTGAGAGCTAACATTAGTAACTAGGACAGGAATAAAAGAACCTACGTTGGCCTTGGCAGGCCCATCAAGAAAAGCAGGACTACTTGACAAATTGTTGTCAACGAAACCACTGTGCCTTGTGAACTTATTGTTATCCAGTAAATTCTGACATCACAGAAAGACACAAGTGTGTTTGTCTATATTGCTGATATTCTGTGCTCATAACAATTTGTCCTGACTTTCCCATGTACAGATAACCACACTCCCCAAGCTTATCTAGATATAGACTTAAGCCTAGGAACTGTCATTTTCTAGATGGAGTTTTCTCTGTGACCACCCCACTCGCTCCTTTTCCCTTAACTTAATAACTTTGAAGCCATCTGAAGCTTTGGGTGAATGGGGTCCTTAGTCCCTTCTCCCACAGGCTTCCAGCAGCAGCTTTATCTGGTTCCAAGCCTAGACTCCATATATGGCTTCACTTTGGGGGTTAGACGCAGTGACTCAGGTTGGAGTGGGACTACAGGTTTTAGTAACTAGGTTGATGACTTCCTTCCCCTTGGTTAGCTTTAGTCCATGCCCTCCCTCCCTCCCTCCTTCTTGTAAGGTTACTGAAATCAGCAACAAATTGCCAACAAAATACTAATATTTCAATACCCTGAACTTTGTTTGGTTAATCCTCTAGCCCTACAGCCTTTGTCCAAGGCATAGCGAACAACCATTTGACCAAACATCTTGCCAATACATAATTAATTCCAGGCTATGGTATCTGAATTCTCTATTTAAAAAATTTTTTTGAGGTAGGGTCTCACTTTAGCCCAGGCTGACCTAGAACACACTCTGTAGTCCCAGGATGGCCTTGAATTTACAGCAATCTTCCTTCCTCTGCCTCTCAAGTGCTGGGATTAAAGACCAGAATGCCTGACTCGATCTGAATTCTTGATCCACAGTACCTACCTTCTTCAGGTCAATTCTTTAAGCTACTCTTGGAAGACAGAAATCATAAGAAACCAGATAGAGATCTAGACCAGCGTGGCCTTGAGAATGTGAAGCAACATATGTCTGATAGAGAGAAAAGCCTGCAGATGTGTTGGCTTATTTCCTCAAAAATGCCCACCGAGGAGCCCCCGTGGGTTGGAGACAGGGAGGAGGGAATGGGGGCTCCATCACAAGATTTGCTCATACAATGTATCTAATTATTGACAATAAATATTTTTATTAATATGTTTAAAGAGACAAAAAATACTCAGACCATAAGTGTCAGCTGAAGTTGGGGTAAAAACCCTTCATATTACTACATTCTTTCTATTAATATAAAAGTACTCATGCTATTTTAATTTGCTCTGAAAGGTGCAAATACTTATACCTGGTTGCAATAATTCGATGCCACTAACATACTTACTTAATAGATGTCATTATCAGTTACAAAAATATGAATTTTCTTTAACAAGTAAAAAAATACCAGATCTGTGTTAGCATTGTGAGCTCTCAAAAACCTGTGAGCCAGACATGATGGCCCATGACATGAGTGAGAGGTAGACAGAGAGACAGAGAGAATGGGCACAACAGGGCCTCCAACCACTGCAAATGAACTTCAGACACATGCGCCCTCTTGTGCATCTGGTTGTATATGGGCACTGGGGAATAAAACTCTGGTCCTTCTGCATTGCAGGCAAATGCCTTAACTGCTAAGCCATCTCTTCAGCCCCCGAGGTATTTTTTAAAGGCTATTATGAATGGGATTGTTCCCCTGATTTCTTTCTCTGTGGGTTTGTCATTGATACATAAGAATCTATTAATTGTATATGTTAATTTTGTATCCTGCCCATTTGCTAAAAGTGTTTATCAGCTCTCGGAGTTTTCTGATGAAGTCTTGAGGATCTCTTATTGTTGGTTACTGCTAATGGGGACACGGAGGGCCTAGGGTTAAAGTAAGTAAGAGACCAACTTGAAGCCCCAATAAGCGGTAGGCGCTTCGCAGGCACTCCTTCCTTTGATCCTAGGCCTCTGAGCCCCTTGGCAGGAAACACCAGCGTTCTCACCCCCCCCCACTGTGTCAGGAAGGTGACAGTTCCTTCAACCAAGCCATCTAATACAACCCTAAGGTCACGTTCGCATGCAAAGCAGGCATTCACAGGTTGCTGATCACTGCCAATCTCCTTTGCCCATTTCTTCCCCTCCCTCCTCATTTTTCCCTATATAACCAATGGTGTTCCTATAATAAACGGGAGATCTTTCCACCCCCCCACACAAACTGGGGGTGTCCGGGCGGACCACACCCGCAGCCACTCCGGTCCCACTGCATGTGCTTCCTCCCAGCAACCAGCAGGACAGAACGCTGTGCTTCACAGCCAGCCAGCTGCTGGCAAGGAAAAGCCGATGCTGCACGGTCCTGCCTTCTTCTGGGCGCTTGCCGGGGACCAGAAGCTGCACCCACCAGCACTCAGGATTTTTTCTGAAAACATCTTATATAGAAAATTATATTGTCTGTATGCTTTTTATTCCTTTCTCTTGCTGACTCTCCAGCTAGGTCTTCAAGCACCATATCAAACAGCAGTGGGGACAATGGACAACCTTGTCTTGTCCCATACCTTTGTATAATCTTCACGTGTTTGGTCTTTCCATGGTGGCCCTCACGTCTCTTGTCTTCTGCTCAGATGTGTTTTTGAAGTTCTGATTGATTTTTGCTACCTGATCTGTTTTATCTACTTTGTCCTTGAGCTCTAATATTCTGGTCTATTCTCCTAGTGAGACTTTGCAAGGAACTTTCACTTATTGCATTTTTCATTTCCATTTAGTTTTCTCTGTGCCATTTCTACGTTGTGATTGAATGCCATCATCACATCCTGATCTGATCTCCAACTATCATTTAGCTGTTTGTGTTCTCTTGAATTTCATTCAGGTGTCTATTGAATTCTTTCTGTTGTTTGTTTTCTCCTGGAGTTCATTCATTCTTCTCTAAGTTACTATAACAAAATAACCTATATAATTAACGAGGTATGATTTCTTTTGGCTCATAGGACAGCACCACATGGTGGGATCACATGGCCAAGCACTCTTTCCACAAGTCTGCAATAGACAGAGAGAAC
>PVHP010033994.1:0-19327 GCA_004024765.1 Zapus hudsonius
GGTTAGATGAGCCCCAGCACTCTCGCTGCATCCTGAAAGATACAAACACAATCTCCATCGGAGAGTGAGAGCAGTGTAGGTTAACAAATATACACAATTTTGGATTACCAGGATTCGATTTTTAGTAGCCTCCCTGTCAGTTGGTCCCATAGTGCATCTTGTCTTGGGAGCCTAAGAGTACGGGATCCGGTGCCCTGAATCCCAAGTTCCAAACAAGGGGTCCCCCTCACTAAGTGGAAAATTGGCCGAATTGAAAGCTGTTGATTGTCTCCCCCAGGCCCAGGCTTGTCCATTACGAGACAGAATGAAATCTTTAAGGAAGTGACAAGATAAAAAAGAGACCTACTTTCCACAGCAAGTCAAATAATCTGTGAAAGGATAATGGAGAAGGACACTGAGGATCCCCAACATAACCCAAATCAGAAATCCAGAGACTTGTAAGACCTCTATGGTAAAGCAGACCTAAAACTCACCCACCATGACTAAGAAATCTGAGTGGAAGAGGGGGCAGAAAGACTGTAAGAGCCATGGTAGGGGATAGAGAGAGAAAAAATTAGCTACCTCTTGTACAATCCATAGCCCCCTACCTATCCCATGTATTGGTCCAGCAAGCCCATGTTTGAAGGCCCCAACAGGATGGGTACAAGGAGGAGGGAAATGGGGATACCACCATAAGACTTGGTCATACAATGCATCTAATTATTGACAATAAATATGAAAAAATAGTGAGAAAAAAATGAAATAAAATTTAATTTAAAGATTAACAATTTTATAAAAGAAAAATGTTTATATAGCAGCCTTCAGAAAGTGAAAACATTAAGTAGTGATTCTGCTTCTCAGGTGGTCATTATAAAACATACAAAGAAAATGAGAAGTAGGGCCTGGAGAGATGGCTTAGTGGTTAAGACCTTTGCCTACAAAGAAAATGAGAAGTGAGTAAGCATGAAAAAGAAAAATGAATCTTTTTGATCTATTAAAATCCATTCCTTTATGCCACTTTTTATATGTATGCACTACGTACTTTTGAAATATCGCTATGCAATATTAGTCACATTCTGCTAAGGTATACACTATCTTTATTCCTATTTTATTGATAAAAGAAACTTAAACATGGAACTAAACAGGTGAATTGCAGAGATGAGATTTTAATTTAACAATGCAATTCCAATGCAGCCTGTATCTGAGACAAAACACTGGGCCGTTTCCTATCTAAATGTGTATTGTGCATTAATGATTCTACCATCCCCTAGTGAGACTTCTATTAAAGACAATCTCTCTTCAATAGCATCCTTGCTGTAGCCTAGCAATTACAAGACCAAAAGTCACAAGGATCACCTTTCTCTTCATTTCCAAGTCTAAACCACAACACTGTGTTTGTGCTAATTCTGCCTTATTATCTCTTGTGAGGATAAGTTGAAGAGCTTTAGACAATGAACCGGGAGGATTTTGGTCTTCACAATAACTAAGCTTCCATGTCAAAATAAAAATGATAAAGAAAAAATTGATTTTTCAGTGCTATTCATTACCCTTAAGCCTCAAATGTAGCATTGCAGAATTATCTGTGTGTCTATTAAGCTTCATGATATGAAAGACTAGTTGGATTTGATCTCATAGTAAGGAAGTAAATAAAACTGGGGGAAAATAGGATCATAATGGTGAATAAAAAGAAACATCTACTAATACAGACAGCCCACGGAGGAGGATATCCAACTGATCAGGGATGGGGAGGGGGGAATTGGGGAATTTGGGATAACAACTCATGGTTTGCCCACTAAATAATGTAACTCATTATGGACAATAAATATTTTTTTAAAAAAAAGAAAAAAGAAACATCTAAAAGGCTTTTTAAAAACTATTCCACCCACATTAGTTTTGAACCACATTATCAGAGGAGCAATATTTAACACCCCCTTTCTTTAAAGTTGAGTTTGTTTAACTGGCCAGTGCTTAAGAAAAATGCTGTTTATTCTGTGGGAACGTTTGCTAAGAAAGAATTTTAGTTGGCTACTATGAAACTTGTTGTTGTTGTTTGAGTTTTCTTTTTTTTTTTTTAAATGTCAGTGTTTGAGATGATTTTGTTTTCTTTTGAATGGAGGAGATAACTTTCATACAATTTTGTGGGTACATGAAACCACCTCCACAGTGCTCTCATGGATTCCGCACATACATATGATACATTTTTATGCTGGGTTTGTTTTTCCAGGATCCAAGAACTTATACATAAAAGTCACTCAAGTTCAGCATGATTTAAACCACAGGGAGCGTAATTCCAGATGCCTCTGAACTACAGGGGTTTCCCTAAGCAAGCTGCATATCATTTCAGCTCTTGTGTGTTTCAGTCCTATACTTTGGGGCTTCAATTTAAAACCCACCATGATCTGATTAAGTGGGTTCTCAGAGATGAAGGCTAGGTCATTTTGACTCTGATAAGTATTATCTCCGGAAGCAGCATCCTCCACATTCATGTCCCCTCCCATCCTAATACCGCCTCCCCAGAACATGACATACTTGAGCGAGTGTCTTCATGGCTGTGACAGTAAAACATAAGGTAGCTTTCTTTTGCAGGTAGCTATTGAGAGACACGGGCTCAAAAGAATGTGGATATTGGCAAAACTAGAAGGGAACTCTACTCTGTTTCTGTATGACAATCAGGAACCGCTTCCTGGGTCTCCTCTTTCAAGTAAGCCTTTGCATGGTTTTTTAAAAATTATTTCTGGAGGGTGGAGGTGCTCTGACTACATGTGTGTTCTCCTCCCTAACCCACCACACAATCCAGGTCCACCATTTATACTTGGCAATGATGTTCAATCCAAATGTGTGCCTAGTTTACATTTCTAAGGTAATTAGTAGACTTAAGTCACCCTGTAAAGGCTCTTGGGAGCTCTCCAGTTTGGGAGCTTTTATGTTTTACTTCTACTCTCTCTTAAGTTGTGTTTATAACCTATCTTCCTTGTGTGTAAACCTGTCAATTCTTTGCTGGTCATAAGAAACAGAATGGGAGAGCCACTGGCTTGGGCAGTCTAAGCTTATCCAGAGCCAAAAGGCTTCATGGCCCTCAGCTCCTGTAGCAGCTGTGTTTCTCTTTTGGTCTTGAGAAATCATGCAACCTCAAAACTGTTCTAAGCAAGGCTTATGCGCTGGTGAAAAAGGGGAGTCTTAATAAGGGCTTCATGTGCTACTGAATGACACCTGGATCCTTGGGAAGAGGGATGTTGAGAAATTTCAGTATTTTAAGTGTGAATTATAAACCTCTGGATTTCCCATTTTAATTACCATAGACCATTAGAAATGGAGTGTTCAGCAGGGTGAGTGCTCCTTTAATCCAAGCACTTGGGAGGCAGTGGTAGGAGGATTGCTATAAATTTGAGGTCAGTCTGAGACTATAGTTTGAGTTCCAGGTCAGCCTGAGCAAGACTGAGACCTTACCTTGAAAAATGAAAAAAAAAATGGAAAGCTAAATACTTGTAATATAAGAGCAGAATTTTCATCTCAATCCAGTTTAAAGCTACAAAATCTTAACTAGAATGGGCAGAGCGTGGGTAACTGAAGGTGTAGTTTAATTACAGAACATTGGCATCCCTAAGTGCACAGCCTAGAATAGATCAGGTGGAGGAAGGCCACATCAGACAGTAGGTTTGGCCTCAGGGCAAAGCTTAAGGTCCCAGGAGGACAAGGTCTGTCTTCTCTCTCTTCTTGTCATTTTCACCAATTCTCCACATTTCAAGGTCACCTGGAAGTTGGAGGGCAAAGGCATCCTTTGCTGCACCTCCGTCATGTCAGCCTTGCATGGAACATTGTCATGTGCACAAAGAGTCTGAAAGGACAATCAGACAAAATCAATCCAGCAGATTATGTTTCAAAGACAGCTGGGGAGAGGACTCATTTGCTAATGTGCTATCCTAGTCAGCTTGATGGCCCGAGTTTGATCCTCAAAACTTACATTGAAACAAAATAAACAACCAACAACAAAATCCCTAGCATAGTGATGCTTAGTTGTAACCCCAGTGAGGAGGAGGCAGAGACAGGTGGATCCTTTTGGCTCACTAAGCAGCCAGTCTAGCCTATTTGTTGAACTCCAAGTCAGTAAGAGACCTTCTCTCAATAAAGGTGGGCAGCACCTGAGGAACTACATACACCTGAAGCTGTCTTCTAGGCTCTACATGCACTTGGACTCAGATGTGCCTAAGCATACCTGAGCACATTTGTATATTCACACATTTACAGTAAATAATAATTAACTAATTAAATAAATACATGAAATGATAATTGATCAATTAATACCTAGATCATCCCCTTTTCATTTATTTAGTAACAAATTCAAATGCTAAAATGTTAGAACTCTTTGGATCAAATTCACTCTCAGTGAAATCTGAAAACTTTTTCCCCACCGAAAGTCAACTAAAATCTAAGCTGAAACTATACAGGCAACACCTTTATGAATATAAATGTGTATTAAACAAAGTATTGCTTTCTTTCAAAATAAATTGCCTTATACTTTGAGAGAAAGGAGATGGTAATCAGATCCTTCCCTTCTTTCTTTGCCCCGGGATTTTAAAAAGCATCCTGCTATGTTTTCAATTCAGGCTCAGAAATCAAATCTGTGGGACTCTGGGAATTGAAAAATGATCATTTTACCAATAAAAATGGTTTTAAGTGGTCACACCAGGCTGTTTTTATAAACTGAATTTAGGTTAGGGGACAACTTTTACTGATTGGTTTGTGTTATTGTACAAAGTATTGCCATACAAAGAACAGTGGAGGTGAGGGTGGGAAAGAGCTGCACCCATCGGAGGTGTTAATGGAATTTTGATGTTTGGGAAGTAATTCATGACGTTGTGCTTAGGGCCCATGGGTAGCTGTGGGGTTCTGACCTGGAAGTGGTAGGAGACTCTCTCAAAAAGAGAACAGCAGCATTACCATGATGGAGCCCGCGTAGGTGAGTCCAGCCTTCAGGGAAGAACACAGAACAGAAACCCAGCAATGGGGCCAGGGAGAACCTGCTGCAGTTCTCCAGGAAACGAAGAGTGACTATGTCAGGCTTCTCACAGCTTGTCATAGAATGACCCCACAGGGATGTTCAGACCTCGCTCCCTCCCAGGAGAAGTGCCCTTGGGGCAGGCAAGAGCAAGAGGAAGAAGCAGCTTGTGTGAATCATTCTCCACAGCAGGTCTTTGGCTGGTGGATAATTACAGGAAATAGCTGTAAAATGGTTCCCATTTACAAATGAGAAAGTTCTCCCTCTCCTCCAGGCCACATCAGAGAGAGCTCGCCTAAACCCAGCCAACACCACTACGACTCAGTCTTCCCAACACTCACTCCACTCTCTCAAGCCACTGGCCCTTTCTTATCCCCTGGAGGGTTTGCTTATTTGCTTTATTCTTAATGGATATGGTCCCTCTGGCCTGGCTCCTAGCTCCTTTTCACACAGTCCCTCATGCTGTACTTCACTTGTTGTATTTCACCCTAGAGCTGTGATGGTTTCCAGAATTTCTTTGTCTGTAGAGTCAGCCAAGTAAGAACAGGACTGTGTCTGCATGCCCTCTTCTCTAACAGAGGGCCTGGCACATAGCAGACAATTAACAGATATTTTTTTCAGTGCATGAATGAAATTCTCATACGGCTTTAATTATTGAGTAGCTTGCTTGAAGACTTGCTTTTCTTTTCTTTTCTTTTCTTTTCTTATTAATATGAGAAATCAAACCAAAACTTTCCCAGACATTTTGTTCTCACAAGCCCTCTTAGCAGATTTCTGGAATGTCTTTAGCCAGGGTTCCTTGCCACACCACTCTCCCAATGTCATTCTGCCTTCGGTCACAAAATGCAAAGCAGACAGTGAGATCTTGCAATCAGCTCAGCCTGTAGGTCTCTGCTTCATGTCATAGAGACTGATTTCACCTGAGCCCTGGAGACTATGAGGTGGTTAGACAATGTTGGTGGACCTGGCACTTCTCTTGTCACTTTATGCTGGAGGTTAAAGTGATATCCTGAAAATTTCTGGCACTCTTTGACAGCTGAAAATGTGCCTGCACTAAGAGGTCTTGCCAGAGAACCTAGTGGTCACCTTATGAAAGGAAAGATACAAGATGAGCCAGTACAGTATTGCTATTCTCTGTTTAGTTGACATGTAAAACTTCTCTTTTCTCTGAAGTCCTTTTCCTTATATGTAAACTATAAAAAACACAGAACGTACAGAGTCATTGGAAAGATAATAAGAAAAATAGTTATATATATACATATATGTATGTATGTATATTTACATATGTATAATTTATAGAGACATTCACACACATATATGTAATACATTTATATACATGTATATACTCATATAAAATCACAAACTCATACAGACACACAAAGTAATACTAAATGTTAATAATTCATAAATTTTAAAAGTGTGGAACCAAAATGCTTGAATTATGAGAAAATATTAGGATATATCTTTGCTATTTTCAAGAATTACATACATAGAAAGAATTCCAGGATAAACTGATATAACAAATAGTGATTAATGTGTTAGTATAACTGATACAAAGATTTCCAAAATAAACCAACTGTCATGGTTTGATCCAGGTGTCCTCCACAAACAAATGAATGTGATCCTCAGCTGATGGCAGTTTGGGTTTTACAACCTCGATGAAGCTGTGTTGTTGGGGACGGGCTTATGGGGTTATAAGCCAGCTTCCCCTTGCCAGTATTTGGCACACCTTCCTGCCGCTGTTTGCAGTGCTGTGGCAGAAGTGATGTCCAGCCCTCTGCTCATGCCATCGTTTTCCCTGCCAGGATGGAGTCTCCCCTCGAGTCCGTAAGCCAAATAAACCCATTCCTCCACAAGCCGCCTGTGCTTGGGTTCTGCTCAGCAACTAAGAAGATGACCGCAAAACCAACTAAACTAAGTAAAATATTTATGCGGGAGAAAAAACAAAATGATATGTGTTATAAGACAAGTAAAAGCGAAAGTCATCATGGATATTTTATTTCATGTCTATGTAAGATTAGTAAGAGGGTTGTGACAGATGTTGTCATATGGCTTATCTCCTATGATTACAAAGATGCAAAGATGTATTACATTTAAAGAGATATTTGTACACATCACTCATCTCCAGGGATGGTTCCAGAGTGTGCCCAGCTGTGCTACTCAGCACTGGGACAAATGCTCTTACTATGATATGGAGGACCAGAGGGGACCAACCTTCCTATGGCTAGTTTTCTACAAAGAAGTGAACAACTTCCAGAGAAGGCCTTCTCATCCTCCACTTATCATTGTATTAGTTAAACAATGAACATAAGCATCTCACCAAAGAGCAGAGGCTGAAACTTGGCTTGAGCTCCCTTAATCAGTGGGACAGGGTACACAAATAGCGTCTTTATATTATTCAATTCAACTTACTCCAAACCAGGTATTGGAAAGGTTCAAATTTGAGGCAAAGTTGGAAAGTTTAGCAGAGAGGAAAAAAAGAAGTGTGAGATGTAACCTAGAATTTTTTTTCCTCCCGTTTTCCCCAGGGTTTGTGACCAGATACGGTTTGGAAGAAAACAGTCCGCCTAGGCCCATGAGTTTGATCACTTGGTCCTCAGCTGTAGGAACTGATTGCAAAGGCTGTGGAACCTTGAGGAGGTGAACCTTACTGGAGGAAGTGGATCACTAGGTGCCTTGAGGCTTTAAAACCAGATTCACAACCTGGTCACTGTCTGCTCAGTTTGATATGGTTTCAATGTAGCCTTTAGCTTCCTGCTACAGCAGACACATTTTATCATGTTTGAATGTATCCCCTCAAAACTGTGAGCAAAACAAACGAAAAAAAAAAAAAAACTTTCCTTTTTTTAGTTGCTTCTGGTCAGGTACATTGTCCCAGCATCAGCTACATTAACTAATGTAACAGGAAATTTAAAGAGGAGGGATAGTTCACCAGCAGTTTTTCAAGCCATGAAGTAGAAAAGAATAAAGAATGAGAATGGCTGAGGGCACACCCTGCCAGCAGTCCTATGCACACATACGCAGGCAGAGCTTCTGTCTTGTGGGTGCTGGCTTAAGGGCACACTAAGCCCCAACCAGCAGCCCCAGCACACTTGTCAGGCCTGCTGCATATCTGAGGGCACACATAGTCCCAGATAAAGCAGGTGAGTGCCTAACCTTGCTTGTGAAATCCAGAACACACCCCACCCACATCGCTCAGGAGGACACAACACACGGACACACCCCAACCCCTCTAAGTGGATCCAAAATGGGCAGAGCACAAATCAAGAAGAGCATACCAGCTGAGTGCTACACACCAATCCCACCAAGTCCCAATTGGGAAGACAACAGTGAAACTATGAAAGAGGGTGTACAGATGCAAGCACACAATAAGGCAACACTAAATCTGGATAAAAGTGACATGGACCCAATGAAGAGGCTAAAGATGGAAATAGAAGCAAGTGTTGAAAATCACCTAGGAAAGATAGAGAATCAACTCATAAGCTTTTCCACCAGGCTTAATAAAATGAGAAGAAACAGATGGACTTAGGTAGATCAGTGTCTGAACTAAGGTCAAACCAGCAAACAGAGGACCTCAAGTATCAGCTAAGCAAACTGAGAGAAGACATAAATAAATACAAGAATGAGTATCAGGAAGCAGTAAGTCAAACCTCGAATGAAAACGCAATTCAACATAAAGATAGAAGCAATTCAAAAGGCTGTATCAGAAAAAAAGAACCAAATGAAAATAATAAGAACCTCTCTAGAGTCCCTCAGCACTAGAGTCAATAATTGGGAAGACAGATCCTCAGATGTGGAAGATAAAACGGAAGAGAATAAAAGGGAAATCAAAAATTTGAATAGGTTAAAAAAAAGCCCATGAACAATATATGAAAGATCTTTGGGATACCCTTAGGAGACAAAATCTCCAGTTTATAGGGATACCAGAGGGGAAGAATGTCAAACAAAAGACTTTCAGAAAATATTCAAATAATTATTGAAGAAATATTCAGCCATTTTAGCAAAAGAGAGTCCCATTCAGATGCAGGAAGCACACAGAACACCAAACAGACTGGACCAAAGAACTTCCCCAAGACACATTATAATAAAAACCCTAAACAATGAAAGCAAAGAGAGGATTCTAAAAGCAGCGATGGCAAATCACATATAAAGGCAAACCAATCAGAGTCATATAGAATTTCTCCATGGAAACAATGAAAGTAAGAAGGGCTTGGAATGGAGTGATTCAACATCTCAGTCACTATGGCTTTCAACCCAAACTAATATACCCTGTAAAAGTTTCCCTAATAATGGAAGGAAGAAGAATAATGTTCCATGATAAAATTCAACTCTTTAGCTACATGGACACAAAACCAAACCTACAGAGAATTAATTCTACATGAAACATTCCACACAGAAGAGTCAAACAGCCAATCCCAAGAGCCCTTAAGGATGGCATGATACTCAATCCTAGAGGTGACAAAATAAAGTCATGAGGCACCAAACCTTATAAACCCTTTACCGTGGCACTTATTGAGTCAAGTCTCACAGTTACAACTTTGAATGTTAAAGGTCTCAACTTTCCCTTGAAAGACACAGGCTAGCAGATGGATCAGAAAGATGGACCCTTCTCTTTGTTGCCTCCAAGTACCACATCTCACCTCTAAAGATAAAAACTTCCTCCGAGTGAAAGGTTGGTAAATGATATTCCAAGCAAATGGAAATAAAAAAAAGCAGGAGTTGCTGTACTAATATCTGACAAAATAGACTTTAAATGAAAATGAGTTAAAAGGAAAAGGAAGGCCATTTCGTACTCATCAAGGGAATGATCCAAAAAGAAGATATCACAATCATGAATATGTATGTACCAAATACAGATGCAACACATTTCATAAAGCAAAAATTAATGGAAATCAAATCTAAAATAAACTCAAATTCCATCATAGTTGGAGATGTTAATACACCACTCTCAACTATAGAGAGATCAAATAGACAGAAGATCAATAGGGAAATAACAGAACTTAACAAGACCATAGACTAACTAGACCTAACAGACATATATAGAACTTTCCATCCTATCTCTATATAATATACATTCTTCTCAACAGCTCATTGAACTTTCCCCAAAATAGATCACATATTAGGTCACAAATCTTGTCTAAATAAATTTAAGAAAATTGATATAGCACCCTACATCATATTAGACAACAATGCACTGAACCTGGAAATAAACAATGGGATAAAGCAGAAAATGTGCCAACTATTGGAGACTGAACAATATGTTATTAAATAATGAATGGGTAGTTCAAGAAATTAAAACAGAAATTGGAAATTTTCTTGAGATGAATGATAATGAAAATTCAACATGTGAAAAAATCTATGGGACACAAGGAAAGGCTGTCCTAAAGGGAAAATTCATAGCATTAAAGACCTTCATAACAAATACAGAGAGATGCCAAATTAATAATAATAAAAAAAACAACCAGCTAAAGGCATTGGAAAAATTGGAACAAACCAATCCTAAGAACTCAAGAGGAAAAGAAATAATTAAGATCAAGGAAGAGATCAATGAAATAGAAACCAAAAAAAATTTAAAAATTGATGAAACAAAGAGCTGGTTCTTTGAAAAAAAAAATAAGATTGACAAACACTTAGCCAACCTAACCAAACAGAAAAAAAAATAGATGGTCCTAATCAACAAAATTAGAAATGAAAATGGAGAGATCACAAGACTCCAATGAATTTGGAAGAATCATCAGGTCTTACTTCCTAAACCTATACTCTACAAAGCTGGAGAACCTGGAAGAAATGGATGAATTCCTGGACAGCTACCAACTAAAAAAAGCTAAATCAGGAGCAGATAAATATCCTAAATAAACCTATCACATCCACAGAAATTAAAAATATAATTAAAAACCTCCCAAAAATGAAAATTCCAGGTCCTGATGGATTCTCAGCCGAATTCTACCAAACATTCATCACAGAACTGAAACCACTCCTTCTGAAGCTCTTTAGTGATATTGGTGAACATGGAATTCTTCCAAACTCCTTCTATGATGCTTCTATCACTCTAATACCAAAAATGGACAAAGATAAATCCAGATAAGAAAACTATAGACCTATATCCCTGATGAACTGAGATGTAAAAATTCTGAATAGAATCCTCGCCAATTGAATCCAACAACACATCTCAAAATACAGAAGTCAATCAACAGAATCCACCACATTAATAAACTCAGCCACAAAAACCACTTGTTTATTTGAATAGATGCAGAGAAAGCCTTGATCAAACTTCAACACCACTTCATGGTCAAAACACTTCAGAGACTTGGAATAGAAGGCCTGTACCTAAACATAATAAAGGCCACATACAAATCTACTAAAGCCCAAATCATACTCAATGGGGAAAGACTCAAGGAGTTCCCACTAAATTCTGAAACAAGACAAGGGTGTCTGCTTTCACCACTGCTCTTCAACATAGTCCTTGAAGTTCTAGCAAATACAATGAGACAGGAAGAAGACATCAAAGGGATACAAATTGGAAAGGAAGAAGTGAAACTATCCCTTTTGCAGACAACATGATCTTATATGTTACAAAGATTAGTATCACTAAACTACTGAAGGTGATTAACTCCTTTAGCAAAGTGGCAGGGTACAAAATTAACACACAGAAATCAGTAGCCTTCCTGTATGCAAATGATGTGCACATAGAAAAAGTAATAAGTGAAACAGTCCTTTTTTTCAATAGCCTCAAAGAATTTCAAATATCTTGGAGTAACACTAACCAAGGATGTGAAAGACTTGTATAATGAAAGCATAAAAACACTGAAGAAAGAACCTGAAGATGACACAAAAAGATGGAAAGATCTTCCATGCTCCTGGATAGGTTGAATTAATGTTGTGAAAATGGCAATACTCTAAAAGCAATATACCTATTCAATTCCATGCCTATAAAAATGCCAGCATCATTCTTTGTAGACATAGAAAAAACAATTTCCAAATTTATTTGGAAAGGCAAAAGGCCTCAGATATCCCAAGCTATCCTTAGTAAAAGAAGCTCATCAGGAGGTATCACCATACCCAATCTAGAGATATATTACAAAGCCATTATAACAAAAGCAGCATGGTAGCATGGTACTGGCATAAGAACAGACAGATAGACAAATGGAACAGAATTGAAGACCCTGATCTAAGCTCAAGCAACTATAGCTACTTAATATTTGAAAAAGATGCCAACAATGTCAACTGGAGTAAAGATAGCATCTTCAACAAATGGTGCCAGACAAATTGGATAAACACTTGTAAAAAGATGAAAATAGACCCAGTTCTTTCACCATGCACCAAAATCACCTCCAAATGGATGAAAGGCCTCAACACAAGACCTGAAACTCTGAAAATCCTGGAAGAAAAAATAGGGGGGACCTCTATGAAATAGGAGTAGGGAAAAACTTCCTGAACAAACCCCCAGTAAACCAGGAAGTACAGTCATCACTTAACCAATGGGATCTCATCAAGCTAAACAGCTTCTGTACAGACAAACTTACCATACTCAAAGCCAATAGACCACCATCATGTTGGGAGTTAATTTTTGCCAGCTATAACATGGATAGAGGCCTGATATCTAGAACCTACAAAATAATAAATTAAATAATAAAATATCAAACAGCCCTCTCACAAATGGGCCTCTGAGCTCAATAGGGAATTCTCAGAGGAAGAAATACAAATGGCCAATTCTCACTGAAGAAAATGTTCAACGTCATTAATCATCAGGGAAATGCAAATCAAAACAACAATGAGATTCCACCTCATTCCAGTAAGACTGGCAATCATTTAAAAAATCTACCAACAATAGATGTTGGCAAGGATGTGGAGAAAAAGGAACCCTCCTTCATTGCTGGTGGGAATGCAAACTTGTACAACCACTATGGAAAGCAGTGTGGAGGCTTCTGAACAGGGTGGATATAGAACTACCAGTTGACCCATCTATCCCTTTACTGGGCATATATCCTCAGGACTCCTCATTTCAGCACAGAGACATTTGCACAACTATGTTTATAGTGGCTCAATTCATAATAGTTAGGAATTGGAACCAACCTAAATGCCCATTATTAGATGAATGGATATCAAAAATGTGATACATATACACCATGGAATTCTACTTATCAGTGAGGAAAAATGATATAATGAAATTAAGAGAAAAATGGATGGATTTGGAACAGATCATACTTAGTGAACTCGCACAAGAACAGAAAGACAAGAGCCGCATACTCTCCCTTATCTGTGGCCCCTAATCAGGTTAAACCCAACTGTAAGTAAATATGACTAGAGATTCAGGTGAAAGGCAAAGGGGACAGAAGGAAATGGGGTCAGGTGTGGAAGCAATAATCTGACTCCATAGAATCCTATCTTCTGTACAACAAGTTCTGGAGTTAGATAGGGCTCCAAAGAGTTGGGGGTTGAAGCCTACCTATGGTACAAAGGACGCTGACCTTTGGCTCCCTGACCCAGTATCTCCCACAATGAGCTATTCATCAGAGTGACCCACATGGTCCCTAAAACAAGACAAACTTTTGTCACAGCCCTTGAATACCCACTTTAGGCAAAAGATAAGAGCCTATTGCTGAAGATTCCACACACTGATATCACACAACACTGAGAGACCCTGCTGAATCCAGAAAGGAAACCAGATCCCAGAAGGCTAGCCCCTGCTATGCTGGGAAGTGTTTCATGAGTTGCCAGGGGAACCAGACCAACAAAGAAAACAGAGGACATTCTCAAGCTACACCAACAGATGGCCTGAGAATGCAGAACACACTGCTGTATGGCACAGACAAGCAAGTCAAGAAGTCCCCATCTGTGCAATAGTGGTGCCCAGCCTAGGTGGGTAATCAACAGCTGGCTAATTGGCTATGAGATCTGCTCAGTGGCAGGGAACCCCTGACTGGTAAGGGGACCCAAGGCAACCTTGAATGGGGACCAAGAACCCCATCTCCATGGGGAAGTCTTCACTAATCATAGGTCCTCAGAAAGGCTACACCCTCCAAACGCTTACCACCCTAGCAATATTTGTCTCAATTGACCAATAATAATCTCACTCTCCACTGGAGATTGTATTTTTCAGAAAGCAACAAGAACCAGGGACAACCGAACTCAACCATTGGGACATGACTTGATGGGGGACACCTAAGCAGGAGACGATCCATGTAGAGCCTTAACACACCTCTAAGGAAGTGAGATGACGAGCAAAAGAGCTATTCCCATAGCAAGGCAGAAAACCTAGGGAAGGGTAATGGAGAGAGGCACCAAGGGTGCCCCAAATTGTCCAAAACACAAATTTAGAGACTCCTAAAAACCTAATAACTATGCAAAATTTAAACTCACCCACTATGACTCAGGGTAATTTGGTAGAGGGAGAGGAAAGAATGTAAGAGTCATGGGGGAGAATAAATAATGCATAAGAGGGAATGTCATCCTTGATTCAATGGCTTTATCTAATAACCTATGATACTGAGCATACTGTTTTGTTAATATACATTATTTTAATCCAATAAAAAGTTTTTTTTTAAAAAAGCATGAGAATGGCATTTTCCTTAAGGGAACAACCAGAGCCCGATGAGATGTGGGGTGTGTGAAGCATAAATTAAGCATGGAAGGCAGGGAAGGCGCACCAGACTGAGTACAGGCAAGAGCAGAGGTCATCATGTCCCTGGGAGGAGCAAGGAAAAGAATTGACTGGCATATGCTCTGTAGCAGCTCTTATATATGTTCTTGAAAAACAATAAACATGAATGGAAAGTCAGCATGAGTGTCAAAGAGAAGGAAAAAATAAAGTTTCTAGTCATACAGAGATTTGCTAAATCTGTGCTGGAGCCCTGGTAGTCTGAATTTGAAAATTTCTCTTAGATATGAATTTGAAAACAGGACATAATGGCCTGGACTCTCAGCTCCTGTTGAGCAAAGTCCAAAGACTAAGCTTCAGGGTTGGAATTTCTATGGAAGTGAAGAGGATAAAATAGAAAAGTATTCACATTGCTATCTATACCGGTCACTTCTTCATCTATGTCTCAATATCTTAGCATCTTATGAGTGCTAATGTGCAAATTAAGAAATAAATTAGAGTGGTAAAATTATCATTTTTTACAGACATTGATATACTTTAAATTGCAATCATGTGAAAACTATGAACTAAAATACCACAGAACCAGTATTTCACTTAGAATATTATTTTGTTATTTTAATATTCTTGAGAATTTAGAGTAAACAGGAAAACTCTCAGCGAAGGTAAAACATTTTGGGTAGGAAAAAAAGAAATTTCTTTGTAACTTTACATAAAAATTAGACTCTAATAAAACATCTATTCTTAATTTCCTAACTACCCAACAAAAAGTTTCTTAAAAATAAATTGATCGGTAATATTCTATTTTCTTTTGTGAACACTAGATAATTGAATAAGTAGAAGGGAAGAAATGAATAAAAAGGAAATAAACTACTCTTAATTGTGTCTGGATTCCACAACTCAACACTTGAGGAAGAAAGAAGTTATAATTCAACAACACTGAGCTATTTAATCATAAGCTTTGTAAAATCCATGTTTTCCCACCTAGGATCCAAAAATTGATAGAATTGTAATATATATTTATATAGGTAATGAATTATTATGTTAAGAGATGTATAAAATGTCCTTTGGGGAATGAGAAAATAGTTTCCAGTTTAATCATTGTTTAATCTGCTGAATATAGGAAAAGTTTAAAAAGCACAGGTTTCTGTTAACTAAGAATCCTTTCATCAGAATTTTATAGCAGCCAGTCCTAAGGAAACCTTTCTCAAATAAGAATTTATAACTGGAGAGGAAAGCTATTGTCTCCAAACTTTTATTTAAAAGTCGATAAAGATGGCATTAGGAACTAACCAACAATAACATGTCCTAAATTGCCTCTGATGTATCAGAGGTAAATAAGTGATCAAATCAGAATGGCATGAGAACAGCAGCCTAGGCCATCCCTGCTCGCTTTTTATGAATCCAGAGATCTAGAAAAATGCCCTGTGCACACAAGTCTCTTTCCTATCAGCTGCACAGCTATTAATGGATTTGACCTTGACCTCAGTTCATATCCTACTTTCTCTTCTCCAATCTACTGTTGTAATTGTTCCTCTAACACAATGATAACAATCCTAATCACCTATCCATTTCATAAAAGACTTCTTACTTTTATCTAAAAAATACCTATCATGATACAATATTATTTGTGCCAGCTAGCATTCCAGCTATGGTGGACTTGCAGATCAGCTTCTCCAGTTACATTAGCGCACCCTCCAATGCTATGGCAGGTCACTGTCCAGCTGCTGTAGCAAAGCTCAGAAACGGCACCTGAGCCCAATCCTCACTCTGTGGAATATCTCCTCTGGCATTGCTTCATTGGGACTTACAGTGTTTCCTACAGGCCCATGTGCTCTTCCATCTGCAAAGGTCCTGAAGGTAGTGAGACCTTTCGGAAGTGAGGCCCAGCCTAAGGAACTTAGGTCATGGAGTGAACGAGGATGACTTAAGGAGCATGCCAGGACACCAGAGCCCCCCCTCCCCCTTCTGGCTGTCATGTTTTAAACTGGCTTCCTTGCCATTCAGGCTCACTGTGACATACTCCCTCTCCACAGGCCAAAAGCAACAGAGCCAAACTGCCATCAACTGAACCTTTTAAAACCATGAGAGAAAACAAACTTTTCTTCTATTAAATTCCAGATTATTTTAGGTGTTCTGTCACAGTAATGAAAAGCTAATCCAGTTGGTATCTTCTGTCTTCCACAGGGTGAAATAAAGTTCCTGTAGTGCAAAAAAGCTCTTATTTTAAATGTCTGTGTCCTTGATGAATCCATAAACATGATCTAATTGTTTCTGTACCCCGTCTATTAGACTTCCTGGAGGCAAGGGGGAGGACTGGCATGATTTGCTGTTCCTACACAAGCAACTGTCTATATAACGTGGCACAGGAGGGCAGAAGCTGAGACGAGATCTTGTTAATGCATGCCTCACAGATCCACAGTGTGAGGATCAAGGTCTTCCTCTGGCTTAAATCAGCCACAAGCATGAGGTCAAGGACCAGGCAGTTGTATCAGTGTGATTTTATGAAGAGCTCTGTGAAATAAGCATCTAAGTATGCAGTAGCCGTAGTTGTCACAATGAAACAGGTCTAGTGCCTCTCCTATCCTATGAGACATCCGCTGAAGTGTCTCTGGGGTCACATCGTCTAGGAAGAGGCCAAGAGGCA
Source organism: Zapus hudsonius (assembly GCA_004024765.1). Taxonomy (NCBI): domain Eukaryota; kingdom Metazoa; phylum Chordata; class Mammalia; order Rodentia; family Dipodidae; genus Zapus; species Zapus hudsonius. The sequence continues at coordinate 17,218 of PVHP010033994.1, forward strand.
CACTTCACAAGCCTATTAAATCCTCGTTTTAATAAAATAAATCATATCATTGTTCTCTGGTTTGCGTCGTAGTATTAGAAACAATGCAGCATATTTCCATGAAGGTTTGTTGAGTTCTTTTTATCTGAAAAACACAGGACTAGATTTTCATATTTATTTGCTTATTTAAAGTCTCTAATTATTATTTATCATAGAATAATTTCCCATTTGAGGCATCAGATGCTGGAAGTTAAATAACTGCCCCAGATCAGAAAGTGGTGATAGTGAAGACTTAACAATCGAAGCCATATTCTTTGCATTGTGAGAAAGGAAAGATAGCCACTCTTCACAAAGGATCTGGAAATGCCAGTCGTGAACAGAAGCTGAGCATGCTTGAAGTGGATCTCTCTAATAGGCAGTAAGTAACCCTAGTTTCCTTTGATTGGAAGGAATATTTCAGAACTTCATGGTATTTACAATGCCTTGCTCTGGGAATTGGTTTCTTTCCTCCAAGATGTGAAAGCACAGACTAGTTGCTTTGGGTAATTAACGCTCATTTGCACAATCTAAGTGTCAAGAGTAAGTGTACTAGGTAAATTCCGAGATTAGAATTACATCTGCCAGTCAGAAATGCCCTTGTAATTTCATTCCTCGAATATATCCATCTGTTGTGCCTTTTAGTATGACTTTAGATAATTCTAAACTAACCAAGACCACACAGTTTGTTCCCCAGAGAAGAGTGAGAAAATGGACATTCACTTGAAAAGTGGACCAGCTTTTTCCTTATCAGTGGGTATAAGCCAACATATAAATATTAGATTCACATTTCCTGCTCAGTATCAGATATCCAGTGGATAATTCAAGCAGACAGAAATGAAACTGGAGTGTGAATCCTTTTCTTATTTCATCCTCACTTGCTGTAGTATAAGTAACTCAATTCATAAGAACTTTGTCCTCCTTGGAGAAAAGAAAAAAGTCTGTGTCAATATTACATTTATACCTACAAATGTAATATTCATAATAATTTTAAAAGAACTACACTCCAGAAAATAAGCTGTCCTCCTAAAATCAGCACCATGGTTTATTATACAGGTATGTTGTGCCCCAAAGGACAGAACAATCTCAGTAGCAAGTCATAATTTGCAGTTTTCTTACAGGGCTTGGTAGAGATATCTGCACTGTGGATCTCTTTAAAATTTACTGGGAAATCAGTTGGATAAAAAAGTACCACAGGAGGGAAACCACAAGATGTTCTATGAATTAATTTCTCAAATAAAATCCCTCAAAGAATTAACTTTTGTAATGAATCTTCATCATTTAAGAATATAGTTTATAATCAAGAAATTTATAAACTGAATGCCTAAGAATTCTGTAATTGCTATTAAAGCAAACACGCTTGATGTTAATACTAGATGAAAGCACTTGAGGTGGTTTTATTGGTAATTTTCTAAGCCTGTTGCATTTTCTTAAGATCTGAATTTAAAAAAAATGATTTCACAAAAATTAAATAGTTTATGATTGTCATGAATGGCAGGAAGTTGAGTCACTGTTGAAAAGTAGAGGATTGCTCCAGCTACTGTGTACCAATCATTACACTGGCACCTAGAGCAGTACAATCTTTAACCAGAGTCAAAGGTCTATAAGCTATAACTACATTCAGAGAGAAAGGAAAGGCAAACTGTCACATTTTGAACTTGAAGTCATTCTTTATGAATGAAATATGGCCAGTAGCTAGAAAATCCACAAATTCTATCACAGAACCATTTTAAATCAATCCAAACTTTCTTTCTATATAAAGTTTCCAAGACCTGGAAACTAACCAGACTTATACCCAAGACATAATTTCACATGCCAAATGAATACTGAAATTAGCAAGATAGGTGTGTGTGTGTGTGTGTGTGTGTGTGTGTGTGTGTGTGTGTGCGTGTGTGTGCGTGCGCGCACACCTGCAATTATAATAGTAATAAATAGTTCCAAGATTTGTCAACTGCTCTTGCCAGAGCTGAGAAGATGCATGATACTACCAGATAATCTGTTCTTCAGAGAAAAGATTCACATTTGAGTTTTAATCACAAATTTACAAAAATATGGTCTCTTCTCAAATCTCATGGTTACTAATTCTAATTAGTAA
>PVHP010033995.1:0-19316 GCA_004024765.1 Zapus hudsonius
CATCCTTTGCAACTTTGCTCTTATGTCTGGCGCAGACTGATATATGAAAGCCATAGAGATATTCTCCCGATTCTCGGGCGATTCAGGGTCAAAGGGAGTATACATCCTGTAGCTTTCTTTCAGCCTCTCTAGGAATGCTGCTGGACTTTTATCTGCCCCCTGAGTAATTGATTTCACCTGTGCCAAATTAGTGGGCCTCTGGCCCGCTAGGAGAACCTGGTGATAGGGACTCTGGAGGGGCAGTGGCAGATGGGGAGGATGTAGGGGGTCTATAACGGGGTGGCTGGGACGTCATAAGATCAAATAGCTCCTCATTATCTGTGGATAAAATAGGTTTAGTTTTATCAATCACTGGGTAGAGGGAAGAGGAGCTGGGACAGAAATGGGAGGGTCAGAAGTAGGAGGAGCAGGAGGGGGTATGGGTAGAGTAAGGGTGGCTGGAGAGGGGGAGGGATCTGGTGGATAAGGAGAGGGACTTGGTGGAGAGGGGGAGGGATCTGAGTAGACAAAGGGAGCCAGCCAAGCAGGCGGGCTGGCGGCTAAATCTTCCCAAGTAGTAATGTATGGCATTGTGCCAGTGGTCCTGGGAGGAAATCTTGTTTTTGACCTGCAAAATAACAGATTTGTTAAAAGTATCTTTTTTAGCCATCCCATATTAAAACAAGGCCATTTAACAGTATAAAGAGTAATTCATTTTTTTCCACTGATAAATTATGAGCTCTCTCTAACGTTTTTTTCCAATGATCTATAGTTAAACTCAAGGTTGTACTCTGTGACTGACCCATCGCAGGCGCAATTAACACGAAATATGACACACAGACACAAAGACACAGACAGACACTTAGGGCCAGAAGCCGCGCGGCACAGATCGGTGAAAAACTGAAACCAGATAGACAGAAGGAGGCACGGGAGTAATCTCCTTCTGGGAGGAGGACTGCCCCCTCGTCCTCGTCCTTGTCTTCCAGACGTCCCTGAGGCGTCCCCCAGGGCGGAGAATCAGAGAGTTACCGGGTCCGTCAACCCCTCTCTAGATTCTAGTACAGATCCGTACAGTACTGACAGAAAAAGTGAAATGCCGGCCGGACTTACCTCCTGATGGTGGTGTTTATTTGAGTAGGGGGGGGTCGCTCAAATCCCGGACGAGCCCCCAAATGAAAGACTCCCCAAGGCCTCTCTCAGGAGAGCGTACCCCAAAACTCCAATAATCACACCAGCAGATGCAAAAGCAAGAGGATTTCATTCTTCTGCTGCACAGTCGGGCTCCACAAGCAGGCAGATGAATGTCTAGGCAAGATGGAGCCCCGAAGAACAAAGGAGCAGGGTATTTATGGACAGGAGCTATCTAATTATAGCTTAGGTCACAGGGTGTGTGATATTTCTATTGGTTCCTTTCCTGTATCTGTATGCCTCTTGATTGGTTACTTCCTTGGAGCCACATCCCAGGGCCAGCCCACATTCCAGGACAGCCATATGCTGTCTTTTTTTTTTTTTACTTCTTGGTCATTGTGATCAGACATTCTTTAGGGAGGGGGAAGTAAGTCTAAAAATGAAGTCTGCTTTATAAAATGAAGTCAGCTTTATAAAATGGAATCTTCAGTTTACTATCATGGAGTGTACAGAAGAGAAAGCTGACTATATCCTAGCTCTTCTCCCTCTACAAAAAAGTATCAGGCACACGTTTTTAACCATGTAAGTAGAGCTTCTGTAATAAAAGTTCCTACCCAATGGACCTGCTCTCTGGTTCTGAGAGTACCAAGCAATTACATAAACCAGAAACCTTGAACTATCATGAAATGTTGGTAAAGAAGCACAACCAACATGTTTATTTTCTTCCATCTCCAATCAGGCACAGTATGACGTTACCATTGATGAGGAACAGAAAAATTATGGACTGTCAATCATAAATAGATTCTTCAGTCAAAAGGTATGTATTCTTTAGAATAAAGAGTTGTGGGCTGGGGAATGGCTTAGTGGTTAAAAGCACTTGCTTGCAAAGCCTGCTGGCCTGGGTTGAAATGGGTTTGATTCCTCAGTATCCATGTGTGATGGTTAAGTTTTATTGTCAGCTTGATCTGTTAAGTAATCTTGGATGGGTCTCCGAGGTTGTTTACAGGAAGGCAGCCCTCTCAGTAGGGGGGCAGGATATAAGGAGGCTCAGTGGAGCTAGAAACAAGCATCCCTTCCTGGGAGGGCAGTGTAGGAAGGAAATTCCAGAGACTCAGAGTCAACAAGTTTGGGAAAGGGTTACAAGACCCTGCTTTAAGGCTATATAGAGGGGAAGGAAAGCTCTCTTTCTGGCTTCCCCTGTCTGTTTGCTACTGTATGTGTGTTGGTGTTGGTGATGGCTTTTCTCCATCTCTCTCTGGACCTGTGAAAGGGTGCCAGCCTCTTTCGCCATTATGGAACTTCCCCTGGATCTGTAACTTCAATAAATCCTTTCCTCCCATAACTGTGCCTGGTTTGGAGGTTCATCCTAGCAGCACATGTGGCTGACTACGACACCATGTAAAGCCAGATACACAAAATGGTGTATGCATCTGGAGTTCATTTGCAGCGACAAGGGACCCTAGCATACTTTCTCTGTCTCTCCTTGGAAATAAATAATTTAAATAAATAAATAAAATATTTTAGAATAGAGTTGTGAGCCAAACATGGTGACTCGTGCCTATAATCCCAGGTTCCTTTTCAGGAGTCTTGGCTGTGGACATTTTAAACACTGACAATGAAATACCATAACCACTCTTTGTGTTTTTAGCCTTGATGTGGAGTCAGATAGGTTAGGAATCACTGAGTTTTGGACAGGCACTCCTTGAATAATCAATATGCTTATGTGCAAAGTTGAGCAGGATCCTGAAAGGAAAGGGAGAAAAATCACGAAATGAGGCCGAGATACCGGGCTTTTCTCCTGCATTTAGTTCCCTCATGGCCTAGTGACGATCAGTGCTTTTCAGCAAAAGCTATTTCTTGGAGCCTGTTATAACTGAAATTAAAGCTGTAACTGACTTTCTTAGGTTTGATAGGCCATTAGAAGTCTTGAAGTCCTGGGCACAGCGTTGTGTTACAGGGTGGAAGAGTAACAGTAATGACAAGGATCACTGGCACTTAATAAGTACTCCTCTAAACCTTGTACATCCTCACAACAAACTGATATTCTACTTCTTAGTACTACCATAAACCAGAGCTACATGACTTATCCAGAGTTAGCAATAGCTGGAAGTATTGGATCCAGGAATCAAACATGTAGAAACCATGGCATCACATGGCAGAATGACAAAGACACTCATTTGTGAAAGCCAATAAGTCAATTTTGTGGAAAGGGGACAGAAAAATTTGAGTAAGGTACACTAAAAATGCAGAGTAGAGAATTCACCCCTGGTTCTCCTTTACCGAAATAGATAACTATTGGTCAAAATGCCCTATGATATATTTCTCTTTTTCATTGTGTGTGTGTGTTCATGTGAATGCAGACATGTGTGTGTCATAGTACATGAGTAGAGGTCAGAGAACAACTTTCAGGTTGGTTCTCACCTGTCCACCTCATTTGAGGAAGGGTTTCTCACTCTGGATTGTAGCTCTACCTTTCTTTGCTATATTTGTTTAGGAAATTCTCCTGTGTCCATTTCCCATCTTGCTGTCAGTGTCAGCATGCTGGGATCATAGAAGCCTGCCACAGCTTCCAGCTTTTTACATGGAGTTGGGGATCAAACTCAGGTACTCCACCTTGAGCAGTGAGCTATTTATTGACTGAGCCATCTCCATCGTCCCCTTTATAGAGAGCTGCATGTGATAAGCTACAGCATAGTGCTGTTCAGCACTTATGGAAAGGGTCCTGCACTGGCTGAGCCGTAATCAATAGGAGCGTTGACTCAGGCACAGCCATGTCTGTCCTCAGCTGAAGTCACTGGCTGACCTGGAGCAAGGCGCATCCCCTTCTTACTTCCTCCTCTTTGATCATTTGTGCAGACCTGACCTTGTGCAGAACAACAGTCCACAGCTGCTTCATTCCTACATCTTCTGACCTTGTCCCCCATTCCCATGCTGTCTCTACATTTGATAAAAGGAAGTTGTTGCCAAAGCTTTTCTGCTTGTGTATAAATTCAACCAACACTGGTTAGGCGGTACTGCAGTGTCTCCAGCAGACCCTGTAGACCTGATCCCAGCTTTACTCCATGACTAGTGTTTGGCTTTCTTTCTTTCTAATTCTCAAGTCACCCCAACAGGTCAAGGCTATGCTAGTCGCAGCACCCCCTGTGATATATTTCAAAGTGACTAGAAGATTACAAAATTTCCAATATATAAAAGTCACTAATGAGGGCTGGAGAGCTTACTGAGTAAAGTGTTTGCTTTATTCTCACCTGGCCTCATAAATTCATGACTATCTTGATTAAAAATATATTCAGGGATTACTCTCTCTCTACAATGTGACTAGCTGGTCTGCCATGCCTTCCCCACCATGATGGAATGTATGCCCCTAAAACTGTAAGCTGAATTAAATACTTTGTTTCGTTAAAAAAAAATACATTCAGTCCAACTTTAAAAGACCCCATAGGGCTGGAGAGATGGCTCAGCGGGTAAGACACTTGCCTCCAGTGCCTAAGGCCCTGGGTTCAATTCCCCAGGTCCCACATAGGCCAGACCCACAAGGTGGTGGCCGTGGTACGCTCTCTCTCTCTCTCTCTCTCTCTCTCTCTCTCTCTCTCTCTCTCTCTCTCTCTCTCTCCTTGAAAATGAATAAGTAAAATATTTAAAATAATAATAATAATAAAAGACCCCATAGTTTTTATCAGTTCTAAAACTGTTCAAAAGTCCTTCAAGGGCTGGAGAAATGGCTCAGCGGTTAAAGCACTTGCCTCCAGTGCCTAAGGCGCCGGGTTCAATTCTCCTGGACCCACATATGCCAGGCCCACAAGGTGGTTGCCCTGGTGTTCTCTCCCTCTCTCTATCTCTATCTCTGTATTTCTCTGCTTGAAAATGAATAAATAAAATATTTTTTTAAAAAGTCCTTCAAGGTCTCATCTGAGACTCAAGACAGTCTCTTTTATTTATTTATTTATTTTTAATATTTATTAATTTTCCAGCAGAGAGGGGAGAGAGAGAGAGAGAGAGAGAGAGAGAGAGAGAGAGAGAGAGAGAGAGAGGAGAGAGAGAAAAGAGAGCACCATGGACCAAGGCCACCACCTTGTGGTTCTGGCTTATGTGAGTACTGGGGAATTGAACCCGTGGCCTTAGGCACTTGAGGCTAGTGCCTAATCCACTGAGCCATCTCTCTAGCCCCTCAAGACAGTCTCTTAACTGTACAGCTATAAAATTAAAACAAGTTAAATACACATAATAGAACAGAGTAAACATTCAACACCTCTAAAGAAGACATTGAGCATAGCAAGGAAAAATTGAACCAGTACAAGATCCAAAAACAAGCAGGGCACATATCAAATCCTGTAACTCCAAGTCCAACCAGTGACAAAGTCTCTGGGGTTCCAATTTTGCTCTCCAGCTGGACTGCTCACAGCCTGGAGAAAACTCCATCATGAGCCAACACTCTCCTTGGCAGCTGTTAATAGTCCTGGCAACTCCAAAATTCCTGGGTTCTCCACTGCAATCCATTGTTAATTCTCATGGTGCTCTCGGGATCTCTACAACCCTGCCTTACATTGCCCAGTGGCCATTTCTAGGAAACAAACTGCATTGCAAATCCAGTGACCCTTTCTTTCCTGTTTGTTAGACTTCCATGGTAAAGGTAGGCTACCATATTTGTTAATCCAATGAGACATTCTTCCTCCACACTCCAGTATTTTCAAGAGAATCAGTATTCTTTCTGCTATCCCAATGTAGAACAGCTCACCCAATCTCAGTGGTGGTAATCTCTCAAACAATTGCAGCTGAAGTGGACTGCTGTCTTGTGCCAAAGCTCTCCGTGCTATATCTTGCAGCTCTGTGTTCTATCACTTTTAAGTTTAGCTTTGCTTAAGTTCTGAGACCATAGGAAAGCACAGCCAGCCCCTCACAAAAATTGTTTCTAGCCCATTCTGGATAAAGCTCCTTTTCCCCTCATAAGCCAACCCTGCACAGTCCATAGTTCTCATTGCATTTAGGTCTTTCAACCCTCTGACCAGAATGGTCTATTAAGCTCTGCTTAAAACATTGAAGGTATCACTTAGGCCATAGTTTCAAAATCCCTTTATATTCCTCTCACAAATCAATTCCAAAAGACAAAAAGCCACATATGGTAAGGTTTCTAGCAGTAATGACCCCACTCCTCTCGTATCAAGTTTCTGTCATAGTTACCATCTCATTATTGCTGGGACAGAACACACAACCAAAAGCAGCTGGTGGGAGCAAAGTATTTATTTTGGCTCATAGTCTTGAGGGGAAGCTTCATGATGGCCGGGGAAAGAATGGCTTACATCACCTTGCCACAGAAGTTGGAAAATAGCAGCTGGAGAGTGAGCTGAGCTCTGCCAAGGGGCATCTGGGCTATAGCATCCCTAAGCCCACTTCCAACAACACTCCTCCCAAATAGTCACTAGATGGGGACCAAGTGTTCAGAACACATGAGTTTATGGGGATATCTTACTGAAACCACCATACCAGCCCTAGAATGTCCTTTTTAAGGCTCTATACATATTCATCAACTCATGGACATGGGTTGTTTCAGTCTTGTGACTAATGTGAGTAATTGTAGAGTGAATAAGAGTGGGCAGATTCTGCTCTGAGATCCTCCTCTTACTGTTTTGAGTACATAGGAAGAGGTATGAGGAGCAGACTTCAGGCTGAAAGCTAAAGAGTAGGACTGGGACTTATTTCACATGCCTTTTCAGTTTTTAAAAATATTTTATTTGTAAGAGAGAGAGAGAGAGAGAGTATATGGGCACTTCAGGGCCTCTAGCCGCTGCAAGCAAACTCCAAATGTATGTGCCACCTGTGTATCTGGCTCTTTGTGGGCACTCGGGAATTGAACTCAAGTTACTAAGTTTTACAGGCAAGTTCCTTAACCACTAAGCCATCTCTCTAGCCCTTCTTTTCATTTTTCACAATAGGCAAAAATACAATAGGTCCTGTATATGATGAATGTAATGGCTTAAATGTAAAATATGTTTGTGATTAAATCTCATACTTAATCCCCAGGTAGAGCAGCCTTTGAGAAATGAAGTCTTGCTGGAGGAGGTATGTCACTAGAGCAAGGCCGTGTGATTCCATAGTCCAGCCCAGCTTTCTAGTGCTAGCTTAGCTCACTTTCTTTACTTTCTCCCTGCTGATATATGATGATGTCAGTCAGCTTTTTCTTGTCCCATGCTTTCTCGACATGATGAAATTTCCCCCTTGAGCCTGTAAGCCAAAATAAACCCTTTCTTCCATAAGCTGATTCTGGTCAGGTATTTGTTCTTAGCAATGAGAGGTTAACTGTTACTACAGACAATTGTTATCAAAAGTGGGTAACTTTTTAGTCTTTTGGAACTGGTTTATGGGAAGATTATGGAAGGATTTGGAATTTGGGACTAGAGAAGTCTTACAGTGTTTTTTTCTTTTTTTTTTGGTTTTTTTTCGAGGTAGGGTCTCACTCTAGCCCAGGCTGACCTGGAATTTACTATGTAGTCTCAGGGTGGTCTTGAACTCATGATGATCCTCCTACCTCTGCCTCCCAAGTGCTGGGATTAAAGGCATGCGCCACCATTCCCGGCGAAGTCTTAGAATGTTTCTAAGAGATTAATGAGCCATTCCATCAGAGTTTGAATACCAAAATGCAGAGAGAAAAGTGTGGACTGTGGAGGTTCGGCTTATGAGGTTTCAGAGGGGCAAAGGGACTTTATCAGGAACTGAGCTAGAGACAATTCATGTGATGTTTTGGCTGCATTCTGCCCCTGTCCAGAGAACTTGATCAAAGTTGAGTTTAAAAGTAATAGCTTGGTGTGTTTGGCAGAGGAAAATACAGAGCAGAAGGATTTGAAAGAAATGTGGTTTTGGATCCTATAGCCCAGAGATCGCACCCACTTCAGCTGCAACTGTTTAGGAGATTGCTATCATTGAGGATAGGCCAGCTTCTCGACATTGGGCTGATAGAAAAGAGTGTTGCTGCTTTTAAAAGGAGGGTGCTGGAAGAAAGATTGCTAAAGCAGTTTCCTGCCACTCAAAGTTAGGCTTTATCCTTGCTGGATTTACGAATTTGCAGTGTTGTCCACCTGGTACTGGTGTTTTGTAAGTTTGGCAAATGCAGGAAATAGAGTGTTATTTGATATACCTCAGGGTTGTAATTCCTGCAGGAAGGCATGGGAGGGGCATGGCATGGAGTTGTGAAAATGAACCTTTGGTTCTGGCGGAGACCCTAGGTTGTTGGAGATTGCCAACACTATGGAATGGCTGCCCAAGAGAGCTTCTGGCTCTGGGTCCACACCTGGGAAGCAAGCAGCACAGCTGGAAGGGTGCAGGTGCTCAACCCCTTTAGAGTCCAGAGGATTTCATAGTGAGTACTAGATGTTGGGCATAGAGCTGTAAGATAGGACATTTTCCATATTGGTTTCCTATCTTGCATTGGTCCCATGTTTCTTTGCTATGCCCCCATTCTTCCTATTGGAATGAGAATATTTACTGTGTGCCATTATCTGTTGGAAGTATATAACTTGAGTTTTGATTTTATAAGACTCACAGTTAAGAGACTGTCTTGAGTCTCAGGTGAGAGACTTTGGACTTTTGAACAGTGTTAGGACTGATGTAGACTATAGGAACATTTGAAGTTGTACTGGATACATTCTGCATCATAAGATGGCTGTGAGTCTATGGGAGCCTGGAGTGAAATGTGTTTTTTTTTTTTAATAAAAAAGTATAGGTTATGTTTTGAATACTTGGTCCCTGGCAATTTGGGTAAGTTGTGGGACCTCTGGGAGGTGGAGCTTTGCTGGTGGAGATGCATCTCTGAGGCAGGCTTTGGGGTCATATAGCCCAGCTCCCAGCCCAGTATTCAGGATGACTTCCTGCTGCTGTGGAGATGTGATTTCCAGCTGGCTGCTTTTTCCTGCCATGCTTTTCCCATCATGATGAAACTTCCCATCCAAGCTATAAGCTGAAAATAAACCTTTTCTTCCATAAGTAGCTTATAATAGCATGTTTTGTCTCAGAAATGAGAAGTTTTTGTGAATTGTGGGTAATAAACTATGAGGTTACTAATTGTTATGTATTTGGTTTGTTTTACATTGAGAAATCAGCAACCCTGGTACCAGAAATACCTCCCGCTGTTATGAGATCGTGTAAGTGTAAGCTGATGCAGAACCCCTCCAAAAATGTCTTTGAGGAGTGTACAAGGTAAGTGGTCTGTGCCTAGCCCACTCTTCCTCCTCCTCCTCCTCATGATTATTATTATTATTATTATTATTATTATTATTATTATTATTATTAGTGGTTTATCTCTGCTGGGATTAAAGGTGTGGACCACCATGCCTGACTTCCTATACATAATTATTATTGCTGCTATTATATTATTTGTTTGTTGTGACAGGTTCTCATTTAGCTTAATCTGGCCTCAAAATCACTGTAGCCAGGGTTCACCTTAAACTGGTGAGCCCAGTCTTCCCAAATCTACCTCACAAGGGTTAGGATTACAGTCATGCACCATCACCCTGGGCTCCCGACATATCTGTAGTTAACTATAGACAGAGGATAACAGGAGAGTTTGTCTACATGAGTCATGTTCTTATCTGAGTGATTTGCAAATCACTTTTTTTTTTTCAATGTACCTTCCACTCTAGTCCCCACTAACCTGGAATTCACTATGTAGTTTCCAGTTGGGAAAATAATCACTTTTGCTAATTTTGTGTGGAAAGGGTAAATGAATTAACCACATGTGTATAAAGGTTGTGCTGAAGAGGGAAGGCATCCTTGTAGAGCCCCAGTGTCCTTGGGCCATTTCTGTTTTGATTTCCAAAATGTATGTGCCTAGGTTAAAGACTCTCAAATATTTTTTTTAAACTAGTACTTAAAAAATGTATTTTCGGGCTGGAGAGATGGCTCAGCGGTTAAGGCACTTGCCTCCAGTGCGTAAGGCCCCGGGTTCAATTCCCCAAGTCCCACATGGGCCAGACCCTCAAGGTGGTGACCCCGTGTTCTCTCTCTCTCTCTCTCTCCCTCTCTCTCTCTCTCTCTCTGCTTGAGAATGAATAAATAAAATATTTTAAAAAATAAAAAATAAAAAAATGTATTTTCTCTGGGTCTTTGCAATATGGGTAGAACGTTTTAAAGCATAACACTTGCTAAGTTCAACGTCTCTGTGTACATAAAAGGAAGGTGTTTCTGAGGCAAATAGGCCCAGAATGTGTGGTCCTTTGTATAGCCATATAAACTCTAATCTTACAAGAAGGATACAAAGGACATGGAAAATGTTGTCCTTTGCTTTGAGAGTAGTTAGAGTGGCATTCATTGTTGTTTGAAAAGGTTGCTTTGGCTGGATGTGATGATACCTGCCTATAATCCTGGCACTCAGTAAGATCATGAATGTGACAGACTTCAACTACATTTCAAGACCCTATATCACCGCCTATCCCCCCCAAACAAAACCATGCACACAAAAAGACAAAAACAAATAAAAAACATTGGTCTGGCTAAATTGACATGGGAGCTTTGGGGCAAGTGAGGTTGTGTCTAAGAGATAAACCATAGAGACTTTTGCAGTTCAAGTGAAATACAAGTGTGGCCTGGATTAGAGGGATACCAGTGATAATGGAGAGAAATGAGTGGATTTTAGAGTTACTTAGGAGGCTGGGAGCAAGTGTAGAGTTTTGAGGTGTGTTTTGAGTTATCAAAGAAACCTGAGAAATAATTAAATCACTAGAGTTTACCTGAAAGACAGGTACTACATCTGGAGGTTATACCCTCTGTCTATGGGTGACTTAGGCTGTGGACTAGGGAGTGTGGGAAGAGTGAGTTGGGTGAAAAGAGCCTATAGACCTCTTCATCTTGATGTTCTTCAACTCAGTATGCTACCTGTTTCCTGTCTTTACCATTGGAGGTCTTTCATCACCTTGATTAGAGCTATGTTAGTAGAGGGCATGCATCAAAGAGGGAAATAAGCCTACCTCAGTTTTAGAGACAGACCATAAGTTGGGATCAGAAATGTGGTAAGAGTGAACATTTCAGGAAGACAGGTACTTTTATTGTAGATGTGGAAAAGAAAGCAGGGATTGCATGTTTTGACTTGTAGTATTATAGTCATTTGTCACTGTTGCAGTCAGCTTTGTATTGCTGGACAAACCCCTTACCAAAAGCAGCTTACAGGAGTGTGGTGGTTTGATTCAGGTGTCACCCATAAACTTATGTGTTCTGAACGATCCCCAGTTTTTGGCAATTTTGGAATTGGAACCTAATTCAAGATGTGGTGTTGGGGACAGGCTTATGGGTATTGTAGCCAGCTTCCCCTTGCCCATGTTTGGAACACTCTCCTACTGCTGTTGTCCACCTTATGTTGGCCAGGGGGTGATGTACAGCCTCTGCTCATGCTACAGTTTTCCTTGCCATCATGAAGCTTACTCTTAAGTTTGTAAGCCAGAATAAACCCTTTCCTCCACAAGTTGCTTTTGGTTGGGTTCTTTTTGTCAGCAATGTGAAGCTGACTTCAACAAGGATGAAAGAGGTTTATTTCAGGTCTACAAATTCCAGGGGGACACAATCAATGGCAGAAGAAGCTGGCTCACATCCATAGATCCAAGCAGAGAGACACCATCACACAGCCAGCAAAGACCAGCACTAGCAATCATCAACTACCCGAGTTTTTACTGCTGTCCACACACCTTAGGGCTGGACTCCAAGATCTGTCCCAGTGACATACCCCTTCCTCAGTAGTCCTCCACCCACTGAAGACTCAAGTTTAAAGCCTGAGTCCATGGGGCCATGTATTCAAACTTCCACAGTCACGTAAAATATTTCAGTGATAGACTTTATGCATAACAGTGATCCCATAAGATTTGTTGCAGTTACCTTGTCATTGCTGGGATCAAAGTACCAGACCAAAAGCAGCTGATAGGAGGAAAGTTTTTATTTTGGCTTACAGTTTTGAAGAAATGCTTCATAATGGCAGGAGAAAGAATGACATAAGCAAAGGCTGAACATCACCTCCTTTTCACAGCAGGTGGAAAACATCAGGAGAGTGAGCCAAACTCTACCAAGGAGGAACTGGCTATAATACCCCTAAGCACACACACCCCACCCCAATAGCATACCTCCTCCAGCAAAGCTCCACCCCCCAAGTTGCCATCTGCTAGGCACCAAGCATTCAGAACACATGAGTTTATGAAGGATTCAAGCCACCACAAGATTATATTCCCTAGTATGTTATGAACATCTGTTTGTATAAACACATTCTGTGATGATATGAGTCACACTCTCCTAAGGACACAGTTATCAGGGTGTTGCATTACTCCATTGTTAAGTGACTTATGATTACTTTTTAAAAACATATTTTTTAATTCATTTGCAAGGAGAGAGAGAGAGAGAGAGAGAGAGAGAGAGAGAGAGAGAGAGAGAGAGAGAGAGAGAGAGACTGTAAGAGACTGTGTGTGTGCACGGGAGGGGGGGAGGGGGGGACAGGCCAGGGCCTCTAGCCACTGGAAATGAACTCCAGATGTATGTACCACTTTGTGCCTCTGGAGAATGGAACTTGGGCTGTTAGGTTTTTGCAGTCAAGTGCCTTATCCTTGGAGCCATCTCTCCAGCCCTAGGTAATGTTGGATACATACACATAAAAAAAGAAACTCTGACTTTCAGAAGATAAAAAAATTTCATCACGGGTAACACTGGAACCTATGGGTTTTTATAATCATAAAATCTGTGGACTGAATTATGTATAATGACTGACTCCCATTCGGTGCTTATTAACACTCTAAGACACAGTTGTTATAATTTTTAGGTGACAAATGTATATAATTGTATACATTCTTTTCCTAGAGCTGTCCATAACTATTTGAGTAGAACCCCATTTGAAGAATACCAACAAAGCCCATATTTTTCTCGATTTTTACAATGGAAATGGCTGGAAAGGTAGGTTTTAATTTAAAACTCAGTAAAAACAAGTAGTTCTCTAAATGCAGACTTGTTGATGACTGATTTTCCATCTGTCTCAATGCTACTGGAAATCTTGAGTTGTCTGTGTTACTGTTACATTGCTACACAGAAATTATTATTTATTTTTTATATTTTATTATTATTATTATTATTATTATTATTATTATTATTTTTTTGGTTTTTCGAGGTAGGGTCTCGCTCTAGTCCAGGCTAACCTGGAATTAGTCTCAGGGTAGCCTTGAACTCATGGCGTCCTCCTACCTCTGCCTCCTGAGTGCTGGGATTAAAGGCGTGCGCCACCACGCCCGGCCACAGAAATTATTAATAGGTACATTGTCATATAGTTTCTTCTGATTCAATGGACTTCATTCTCTTTTTTCATGTTTTTGCTTGCCTTTTTGACATTTTCATTTATGTATACAATGCATTTTAATGCCACTCTCCCCAATTACCCTCTCTCCTCCAACTAAAACCCTTTACTTCCCCTTAGATCTCTGCCCTTCCTCCCTGCATTATTGTTTGCTTGTTTTTTAACCCATTAAATTAAATTAGGGCCACTTGCGTGAGCACAGGTGGGAGGTTATTTACTGGAGAATGGGCAACCCACCAGTGATTATACAACTAGACACGATTACTCCTCTACTCAGTATCATCAGCCGCCATAATTTATTCTGGGAAGTGTGTCTTACGGAACCCTCCCTCATGATGAAATATTGATGGGCTCATTCTTATGCAGGAAACTATACTATGAATTTATGATGTAATAGACTTGTCATACCCAGAAGACAGATTCCCAGTCCCACTTTGCATCTGTCTGCTCTT
This sequence comes from Zapus hudsonius, assembly GCA_004024765.1. Taxonomy (NCBI): domain Eukaryota; kingdom Metazoa; phylum Chordata; class Mammalia; order Rodentia; family Dipodidae; genus Zapus; species Zapus hudsonius. Next base: position 13,864 of record PVHP010033995.1, read on the forward strand.
ACATTCTTTCAACCTCCTCTTCCACAAAGTTCCCTAACCCTTGGAGGGTGTGGTTTAGATAGCATGTTTAGAGCTGAGCACACCCTAATCTTTTATTCTTGGTAACTTTGCTGGCTGTGAATCTTATTATTATTATTTTATTTATTTATTTTGATTTTTTGAGGTAGGGTCTCACTCTAGCCCAGGCTGACCTGGACTTCACTATGTAGTCTCAGGGTGGCCTTGAACTCACGGCAATCCTCTTACCTCTGCCTCCCAAGTGCTGGGATTAAAGGCGTGCGCCACCACGCCTGGCTGAATCTTATTATTGACCTCTGCCCTTTCCTATTCTCTCTTTTTAAAGTGGCAGTTAACTCTTGGTAAAGTGGTTAGAAAAAAATATATTTTGGTTTTCTAATATAATGGGATGCAGTGGTTGAAACTTGGCAGTCTAGGCCCCTGCTTGGATTCCTGCTAGCTGTGTGGCCTCAGGCAAGTAACTTAACCTTTATGAGCTTCAGGTCCTCATGCTGACAGCCCTTGTGCTATTAGACTGCTCATAGTATCACCTGGAAAATGTATGTGCAAAGCTTAAACCAATGTTTGGTGCACAAAATAAGTGCCACAAAAGTGTCATCTTCTGCTATTTTATTACTGATTAAATTTCCACTTAGACTTGACACATTTCTTTGGGAAGTTGTATAACCATTGTGGGTACATATAGGAAAGTGTATATATATCATTTTCCTCAACAGCTTTCTGATAGATTCAGAGGCTTGCCTGTGAGTAAACTGAAAGTAAACATGGATATTTTCTAGTATGGGCTGCTTGCAGACTTGTCTTAAGTTAGAGAAGAGAATTGGGTTGTTCTTTGCATTTTGTGTTAGTGTTTTCACCACATTATTTTTATTTATTTATTTAGCGAGCAGAGAGAGAGAGAGAGAGAGAGAGAGAGAGAGAGAGAGAGAGAGAGGGGAGAATGGGAGCATCAGAACCTCTAGCCACTGAAAATGAACTCCAGATATATGTACCACTTATTTGGGTACTAGGAAATCAAACTTTGGTCATTAGACAAGCACCTTAACTGCTGAGCCATCTCTCTAGCCCTTTACCACATTTTAAATGTGCTTATTTCTCTTAATGCAGGTTAAAAGCTGTCCCACTAAAGGGGGGGGGGTTAGTTCCTGAGCATAGACACCTTTGTCATAGGTGAACCCTTTGAACAATATGGGTCAGTAGATAGAGCTAACATGAGAGCTAGGTAAGTTTTACTATTTTAAAATAACAGTACATTGTGAGATCTGACACTGTTCTTTTTAATTGGTTAGGAGACCAGTAACACAGGACACGTTTAGATATTACAGAGTTCTGGGAAAAGGCGGATTCGGAGAGGTGAGTAGCATGCATTTTGAGCAGTGTTTTGTGTTGTGTTGTTTTGTCTTTTGAGGGAGGGTCGTGCTCTAGCCCAGGCTAACCCTTGAACTCATGGCAACCTACCTACCTCTGCCTCCCAAGTGCTGGGATTAAAGGCATGCACTACCACGCTCGGCTTTGTTTTGAGCAGTATTTTTATCTGCAAGTGTGATGGGTATGTGTATGGGTGCACATATGCCACTGTGTGTATGTGGCAGTCAGAAGACAACTTTGAGGGGTTGGTTTACTCCTTCCGCTTTGTTTGAGAAAGGTTCTTTTGTTGCTTTGCCACTGTGAAGGCCAGACGAGCTGGTCTCTGAGTTACAGGCGTCTCCTGACTCCGCCTCCTGTTATGGTGGGCACATTGGAATTCCAGATGCACATCCAGTTTTACATGGGTACAAGGGATCTCCAACCATTGGGCCTGTACAGCCATCACTTTTTTTTAAGCCATCTCTTTTAACCATGGAGCCATTTCCTCACTTAGCCCCTTATTAGCACATGTACATGAGCTTCAGGCATTATGTCAGCTTCGCTAGTGCATAAATTTCCATATTGTGTTTTTGGAACATGGTTTTAGCCAACTTGAGAATGAGGATGCAACTTTGAGCAAAAGGTTTTTGTTTAGAGCTTTTTAAAGACTCCCTTATATTTATGACTTCACCTTCCATTTCCTGGCCTGACAGAAGCTATTTTCCCATGCTTAATGTTCAAGTTCAATCAATTTATCCAGATTGAAAGATTATTATTCTGTTATTCCTAAACTTCATGCCACATAGAGTACTTTTTAAAAAAAGAGATCTGAGCCAGGTGTGGTGGCGCATGCCTTTAATTCCAGCACTCGGGAGGCAGAGGTAGGAGGATTGCCGTGAGTTCAAGGCCATCCTGAGACTACTTAGTGAATTCCAGGTCAGCCTGGGCCTAGAGCGAGACCCTACCTTGAAATAAATAAATAAATAAATAAATAAATAAATAAATAAATAAATAAATAAATAGATCTGTGGTTTCATTATATTATTCAGGCAGCCCCCAAACTTTTGTGCTCAAGAAATCCTGCTGCTTCAGCCTCCAGAATAGCTGGGCCCACAGGTGTGTGCCTCTGCATCAGGCAAGAGTGCATTATGGGATATGCTTGCTTAACTCATCTGTGTTTGGATGTACATGTACGTCTCACATCAAAAGGTGTTCAGGGCCTGGTGCAGTAGTACACACTTCAAGAAAGCTCAATGCCAGTCTAGACTGCACAGTGAGATCTTGTCTGAAAAAGAAGCCCCACAGCAACATTAAAGCAGCCTTATTACTCACCCACCACGACTCAGGGAACTGAACGGAAAAGGGGGCGGAAAGATTGTGAGAGCTGTGGTGGGGGAGACTGTCCAGAGGCATGGCACCCATCAGTAACAACACACTTGGGCCAGGAAGACCGGGATGAGTACTAAGATATACAGGATCCCTTGCCACAAGGACTGATACAGACAGCCCACGGAGGAGGATATACAACTGATCAGGGATGGGGAGGGGGGGAATTGGGGAATTCGGGATAACAACGCATTGTTTGCCCACTAAATAATGTAACTCATTATGGACAATAAATATATATTTAAAAAAAGAAGCCCCACAAAACTATGTTAAGATCTATGTTAGGGATGTAGTTCACAGGTAGACTCTTGGCTTCAAATGTGTAAGGCCCTGAGTTAACACCAACATCTAACAAAGCATTTAAAATTGTGTCAATTTGGGAAAATCCCAGGGAAATGTCCCACAGATTCATGAGGGGTGAACTTCCATTAGGACGGCTGTCCTGAATATAGATAACTATAATAGGGGAATAGAGAGTAGTGAGTAGCCCTGGTAAGGTGGTTTAAAGAGAAGTTAATTGCCTAATTAATTACTTGGAGCCATCATAGTCCATGTATGAATTTGCAAGTCCCCACAAACCAGGTGAGCCTTTGGGAAATAACACTGTCAGACACAGGTCACATTGCCCAGATGTGATTTAAATCATACACACTCCCAAATTCCATCAGCATTGCTTCAAAATCAATTAGAAAGCAGACTTTGAGTACTGCACTAAAGTGAGCTCTGTTTTCCATTTGCATTTTGGCATCGTAGGAAATGGATCACGTCAGTCATCAGTTCAGGAGCAGGGGTTATGCTATGCCTCTGATTCACCAAATGCATAAATCCTTCATATGGCTGGTAAGAAACCTGTCTTCACGCTGGAGAGATGTCTCAGCAGTTAAAGGTGCCTTTTTGCAGACTGATGGCCCTGGTTTGATTCCCTAGCACCCATGTAAAGCCAGATACACTAAGTGACATGTGCACCTGGAGTTCATTTGCAGTGGCAAGAGGCCCTATAACACCAATACTCTTTCTCTCTCACATGAAAAAAAAATAAGTGCATTTTTTAACAAAGGAAACTTGTCTTCTGCTGAATGTGTCCTACAACTGGAGACTTACTTCCTTCAATTCATGCCATCTGTTCTTCATGATCTCCAAGTACAAAGGCTCAGATTGGCAAAGAGCAGAGGAAGTTTCAGAGAGCCAGATCTCTTATGTTGTTAAAAATATTGTTCTAATTATAGCCATAAATGTGACTTAAAATTGATTCAGAAGGGTCACATTAACAAATCTTAATCCATTTGAAAGACTTGATTGATATGCTTGCTTATAATGTTATAAATTAGTTATGGACACATCTACCTAGGTTTCCAAACAAATGATTAGATGGATGAATTAATCATGGTGGCTCTTCCCAGACTTGCTGTGGATGAGTTGAGCTCTAAGTCAAGGCCCAGGGCCAGTATAGTCTGTTTCCACTGAATGCCTATCAGAAGGAGCCCAACTGACCCTGGTGCAGTGCACAGCTAGTGCTCTTTCTGCCCCAGTTCCAAATGCTGACACCTCTCCCAGTGGGTTTGGAAGGGCAAACATAATTTTGCCAACAATAATTTTCTTGCTCATGCTTGAAGTGCTCTGGTTTCCTGAAGCAAGCACAGTGGAAAGGCAATGGGCACGTGATTGGCTTTGGAGAAAGCACAGCATAGCGGAAAGAACAGATACTTCAGAGCTGGGCAGGCCCAAGCTCTAGTCCTGGTTGTCACTTCCAGCTGTGTAATCTCAGGTCACCATCTTGACTTCATCCTTGGTGGGAGAGTAATGATCTCTGCTTTGGCTTCCCAAGGACCCAGGAGCACTGTACCCAGTCTTGAACTTTTTAATTAAAAAAAGATAGTCTTTAAAATTTTCCATTCTAAAAGTTTTATATTTTAAAAAACAGCAAAATACTAAACAGAGGTGCTGTGATCACATGAATAAGCTTGTTTCCACCTTGTCTTAAAGTTCACAAAGTGTAGGGTTGAGCTTTTTTTGATTTTGATCAGCTCCTCTTTATCAACATCATTATTATTATTATTAAGAAACAACTTTGTATGTATAAATCATGTGTTGGTACCATCATTTCCCTCCTTCCTGCCTCCATTTCCCCGAGGGCCCTCTTCAGTGGGTTTGCTGGTATGCTCTGTGGGGTTGAGAGCTGTGAGTTGTGCAAGCAGCTCTTCTTGATGAGAAACTGGGAGTCAGAGGATAGCCAGCTCCGAACCTCTTGATGTCCTGGACGAATGACCCTGGCTCATCAGACGCTGCTTCTGGGCTCTAGTAGGGAAGATTGCCCTAGCAAAAAGAGTTCTCTTTGTGTGGCCTAAGAATATCAAGTATACAGAAAGCCTCTTTTTCTTAAACTAGGTTTGTGCCTGTCAAGTACGTGCTACAGGAAAAATGTATGCCTGCAAAAAGCTAGAAAAAAAAAGAATAAAAATGAGGAAAGGTGAAGCTCTGGCTCTGAATGAAAAAAAACTCTTAGAAAAAGTGAACAGTAGATTTGTAGTAAGTATCTTCTTATAGTCGTTATGCTGATTACTTTTCTTGTTTGTGTGACAAAATGCTACCAAAAGCAACTTACAGTAGTAAGGCTTTATTTTAGCTCATCATGGTGGGGCAGGAGTGTGAAGCACTGATAACATTACCTCACAGTCAGGAAGCACAGCGCGATGAATGCTGGT